>JANFAE010000373.1:0-108478 GCA_024613145.1 Pisolithus marmoratus
CCTACCTTCGTCTTTGGATGCAAACGTTCCTCAGTACAAGCGTGACTTCCGCAGGAAGCTTATTTACTTCCGTAGCCAACCCGCTATGCGAGCGCAGCCGGGCAATTGTCAAGTCGAAGTTCGACGTAACCATATCTTCGAGGACAGCTATGCCGAAATCATGAGACAGACACCGAATGACTTAAAGAAACGTTTGATGATCAAGTTCGATGGCGAGGATGGTCCCGATTATGGTGGCCGTTCCAGGTATATCGTGAACATCGTTTTCTCGTCCCAGGCTAACCTCCTCCCAGAGAATTCTTTTTCCTCCTCTCCCATGAGATATTCAACCCTTTCTATTGTTTATTTGAATACTCGGCGCACGACAATTACACTTTACAGATCAACCCCGCGTCTGCTGTCAATCCTGAACATTTGAATTACTTCAAGTTCATCGGGCGTTGCCTCGGTCTCGCAATTTTCCACCGTTGCTTCTTTGACGCATACTTTATCGTTAGTTTTTACAAGATGATTCTGAAGAAGAAGGTAACTCTTTCAGACTTGGAGTCTGTCGATGCAGAACTCCACCGCAGCCTCACTTGGATTATGTAGGTCTCTGTTCTTTCCATTTCATTTGCGTCCTCAGTTTCGTCCAGCGAGAACGACGTTACGGATGCAACTGACGAAGCGTTTACTACGACGGAGGAACGTCTCGGAGAACTATATACGATTGAGCTGAAGCCAGGCGGTGCTGACGTCAACATCAGAGAGGCAAATAAGAAAGAATATGTTGACCGTGCCGTCGAATACCAGATCTCAAAACGTGTGAAGGATCAGTTTGAGGCGCTCATTGCGGGTTTCAGTGAGCTGATCCCGCAAGATCTGATCACGGTCTTCGACGAGCGGGAACTTAAGCTGCTTATCGGGGGAATGTCTGAGATCGATGTGTAAGTCCTGCTGTTTAAGATTCATTTGGTTTATTTCATGGATCTGCGTATTAGGGATGACTGGTGCAAACATACAGACTACCACGGATATGAGGCGAACGATGAAGTCATCCAATGGTTCTGGAAATGCGTGCGCAGCTGGCCATTAGAAAGGAAGTCGCGTTTACTGCAGTTTGCAACGGGTACATCTCGCATCCCTGTCAATGGTTTCAAGGATCTGCGGGGTTCTGACGGGCCGAGACGCTTTACAATTGAAAAGTCAGGGGATCCGTCGCAACTGCCGAGGAGGTATACCTCCTTCAATCGCATCGATTTACCACCTTATAAAGATTACCCGAGCTTAGAGCAGAAGCTGACACTGGCCGTAGAGTGAGCTCTCTTTGGTTTAAGTGTTGAGCGAGGTACTAAAATACTTGGACTCCCTACTCCCTAGAGAAACCGTTGGCCTTGCTCTTGTGTAAGAGTAGCCTTTGTGGATGACATTCAGATGCAATATGTTTTCCCTTCTGCTCCTCTTTGTCTACCGAGCGTGTGAGAGGCCCGTTGGCGTGACCGTGCAGCACCCAAGTTACTTTGTAGTACATGTGTCTTGCCTGTCCCTTGTGGTATGTACTCGGCGTCTGCCGATGGGTTACGGTCTTCCGTCAACGAGGCAAGCTCAGAAAAAAAAAAGACAAAGAAAAAGCGCACATGAGTTGGCCACGCGCTAACGACCGCAAGCCAATTGCATGTCGTTCAAGACACCCCTCGTGTCCGATCCTCCTCCCCCTTCATTGCCCTGGAACCCCCTCTTTCCCGTATCTGTTGTATTCCTTGCTGTAGCCTTCATTTGGCACTGGAGTCGCGCACAGGAGCGAGCTCCCGCTAAAGTCCCCAGACCAGATTCTTTAAAGTCATCTCAGTCTTGCCAAACACAGGAGACCCACCCTCAACCCCCTTCCCCTGAAGCTGAAATGCCCACCGTAGCACGGTCCTACCAGCCTCAGATTCAGCCCATTTTCGATCGACCACGGCTTCCTATTGTGGTCCCTCACATAGTCTCAAAGGAATTGTCTCACTGGACTGCCCAAATAGAGGCTGCTCGCGTTAAGCAGCCCTATGATGCTTTTCTTGTCCTCGATGTCGAGGCGACCTGTCTACAAGGTGCAGGCTTTGATTGGCCGAATGAAATCATTGTCCGTCTCTGGCTTGCATGTATTCCCTGTCCGTTCTTCTAACCCACGGTATCTTTAGGAGTGGCCTGTGTGCCTCCTGCGCTGGAAAGATAAATCGTCCAAAGGCATGGCCAGCCAACTGGAAGTCGTCGACGTGTTTCGCAGCTTTGTCAAACCCACATGGAAACCGCAACTCTCTAAGTTCTGCACCGAGTTGACGGGTATAACCCAAGTTCGTCCCGCTCTGTCATTTCGGGACCTCCTGATGACAGCCAACTATCTCACAGGCCCAGGTCAACCTTGCACCCACCTTTCCCAAGGTTCTCAAGACGTTCGCAAAATTCCTTGCTCGACATGGATTGATTGATCTCAAGAATGGGAGAGTTTTACAGAGATTTTGTTGGTGTAGCGATGGTCCTTTCGACATAAGGGACTTTGTAGTAAAACAGTGTTTCATATCCAAAGTCAGTTTCCAACGTGGGACAGCCCGAGATCTAACGACTTAAAACGTGCCCCGCGCCCTACCAGATACCCATGCCATTATGGCTCAGAGGCGATGTTCTTGATGTCCGTAGATTGGTGTCAGCTTGGGTGGCAACTCATCACCCAATCGATGGTCACCAGGCCCGGACCAGGGTATGTCAGAACAACTTACTGCCCTTGCTATCCATAACCTTCGTCATCGCCGCTATTTTCAGTCAACCACCGCCCATTATTTTCATTCATTGAACATACCGCAGCAACTGAGGGTGCTGGGTTTAGGCCAATTCCAGGGCAGACAGCATTGTGGAATGGACGTCAGTGCACTGGTTTATTGTAATGATGCCTGTGTTAACAGTCTGCAGGACACACGCAACATTGCTCGCGTCTTAATTGAGCTAGCTCGTCAAGGCATCCGCCTAGAGCCGAACACGCCGATAAACCCTAACCGGAGATGGGGGTGGATGGGTAGGCCTGGTGAAGTGTTGGAATACTATCTCTTTTGAGCCATTTCACTGCGTGCGCTTGCTTACCGAAGACTACATACTCGAGAACGCATCACTGTCACATACCCGCATGGAACTCCTGTACTCTAACCTTTCTCTCACCATTTCGCACGTCAATTTTGTACTTGTACCTAGCGCCTTTGCCTGTCATGAGGACAAGGCTTCAGTATAGTCCATGCCACGATCCGTTACCTGTATCCTTAAAAAAAGTTTGATCCTCTCCCTCCCCCTCCAAATGACACGCACAGGATCGATGCACGCTACAGGGCCTGCATCTTTGCATGTCACCACTTGTACATCATCCACCTTTATCTGTTAGTTTGGGCTCTCCACTTGAAATGCAGATGCCGGCGGCATTGCTCCAAATTGAAATGACTATGACAGGTCTACGCTATCTTAGTTCAGAGATAATCCGGACCCCAGAGCAGGCAGGTATAAAAATTCGGTATGTGCGATTGCGCACTTTCAGCCTCCCTTGTGAAGATATGGCTCAGCCTGACACCTGTACCTCCTGGTGCGTCATCAGGCATTCTACTAAACATACATACAGTACAATAGGTCGTATTGCATACGGTCGGGACAGCCGAAATGCTTATGCATTATGAGGCCTATGCACCAGCAGGTTGTCACAACTTCTGTGACTCTATGTGACATCTCTATAAAGGCCAAGTCAGTGTGACACACCGAGCTATTTACACCCCATATACTTGTCTACTAGAGGTGCAACTGAGCATTTCTTCTCGTTGTAACATTGCCTAATATTTAAACGGCAGGTTAGTCGATGTGAGTGAGAACCAAGAATGACCACATCTGGGTGGCAGGTGTCTCAGCAGTCTTCTGTCTCGTCAGCCAAGAGGCTAGAATGTGTTTGGTTTGTGGTTTGCACTTCAAAGTTTCTGGTGTCATGCATCATGATCAGTTGGGTCTCGAGCAGGGGTGCAGGGTGGCCTCACACATGAACTTGACAATGTTGATCCGAGTCCCTTCGTCTCATTGTGACCTCCTCCTAATGCATAGTCATCATTGTGAAGCAATGCATTATGCATTATGCATTTTCCTTGCATTTTTAGTGTGCCCGACAGTGGGAAAGCAAAAAGTCTATGCATTATTAAAATTATGCATTGTCACGTCATGCAATATGACCTATTGTACTGTACTTTCTTTGGGGACGGTCACACTGTATAGGATAAAGTGGACGTTGTGGAGCTTCTGCTTTGGTGGAACTGGTATGAATCTGCCCATGTGTGTGAGTTCAGGATATCAAATGCTTGGTACTTCCGTCTTTGGCCGCATGAACATATCTGCATACCGTCCACAAGCAACTGGGAAAAACTCAGTTGCCTCAACTCTGAGGAAGCGGCATGAAAGAGCAGTTGGGGGCGGGTCGGGACGGAGCTATGTATGGCTGGGTAACCGTTCTAACGTACGGTGTGTGTCTCACTATTCACGCAGTTGTATGAGCCAACGGTAGTGAACTCCCAACTAATATCTGCTTGATGTTCACTTGTCTCCTTTAGTCCTTACACCAACTATAGGACTCTGTTTTGATTGGTTAGCGGGATTTTCCCGGTCCGCAAAACCCAACACTCGGGAAACTTACCATAAAAAGGTCAAGATCATTTCAAGCCTTCCCTTCCACCTACACAATGTATTGATATGTCTCAGTAGGATCAAAATGCCAGGTAAAGAAACACGTGGTATAACCATACATACAAGTGTTGGGTCCCACGCTTATAAGCCTTATCTTCGTGGCCCGAAACGTTATGGTTAACGGAACAGGCATAGAGCTGCGACTTTCAGAGTACAAATTCTCCTGCGGCCCATGCGGTATCCGAAGCTAATATTGTTGACATGTCTGTGAGTTCCCCATCTGAAGGGAAGTTTTCAGTTGAACAAGTCTCGACTAATCAGCCCCCTGTGTCACCCGAGAATCTGATGCTATTGATGTCGGTCTCCCGGATTTTCGGTGAGACGTTTTTTATGTGTTTCCCAGAAAATCTCTGCGCTGGCTGCCCATGTCGCTTTCTTTCTACGTGGACATCCACCATTCGCTATTGAAACATTTGGCCCGCAACGTTTAATGTGAAAATTCTTGATTCGACAAGGTATAGCGAATAAAAGGCTTGTTATAGTGTCTAGAGTTTGACTTCCCTCATCCCTCATCTAGTCTTGCTTGATCGCTGGCCCTCATCTAACGACCATGTCTCATGCACCTTATGGCGATGCTGAACAGGGGACTTTGGGGACCACTTCTACCCAAATCACTCTCATACACGACCTGACAAGCGAACAGAGGCCCGTCGGAATCGACGTGTTTCCTCTGGCTTCAAAGACTGCCGCCCATCTGCCAAAACCTAAGAAGTTCAAAGCTTCCAACTATGTGCTCTTCATTATATGGTTTAATGTATATCGGTTAGTACAATCGATGCAAGGCTTCCTTCCACTATTCTGAACATTCCTAGGCGGTTTTTCACTGTTGTGTTTACTCTCAATGTCGTTGGACTAGGCTTTGCCATAGCTGGCCTCTGGCCGTATGCGAAGGAGCATCCTGGTGCACTCGTCCTTGGGAACCTGAACTTTGCGGTGCTTATGCGCAACGAACTGTTCGGGCGTATCCTGTATTCATTTGTCAATACATGCTTTGCCAAGGTTTGTCCACTTAGTTGAACGTACCTTCGCAGGAGATGACGCAGGCACTATGAGTAGTGGACGCCTCTTTGGTTTCGCCTAGGATGCACGTCAACTCTCCAGGTATGCTGAAATTGCCAATAAACATTTGTCACGAAGCTCACGGATCTTTTACCCAGCACCTGGGAGGGATTCATAGTTCATGCGCCTTCTCAGGCGTCGCATGGTTTGTTCTCATGCTTGTCAATCAGTACAACGCGAAGCACCTATACAATGACTCTATCCTTGCCTTTGGTGTCATTACAGTCATTCTGTTGTTTATCACGTTGCTTGTAGGATTGCCATGGGTTCGTAACACCCATCACAAGTGAGTATCCGTTATTTCCTCTACACTGTTGTGGTTTACTTGTCATTTCTCTCACGGTAGTACCTTTGAACGCAATCATCGTTTCTTTGGATGGTCCGCTCTGATCTCAACTTGGGTTTACACACTCTTGTCCACCTTATATGATGTCTCCGATAGACGGTGGGATCATACTTTTGTCTACGTCATCCATCAGCAAACCTTCTGGTACAATATGGGCATGACTGTCTTGTGGGCACAATTTATCTGCCCTTGCCAGCGTGTTAAAAATTTATTCTTTCACAGTATTGTCTTGCCTTGGCTTTGCACAAGGAAGGTGCGAGTAGACGTCGAGCTGGTAAGTATTTTTAGATTTAAGCGTACTCCTGAACGTGAATTAAACTTTGTCAGCCCTCCCCAAAGGTAGCTGTGCTTCGTCTCGAACGTGGAATGCAACAGGGCCTTCTTGCGCGTATCAGTCGCACTGCTATCATGGAGTACCATGCCTTTGGTATCATCTCGTGTGTCTTTTTCCCCCTGTTGGCTCGGTGGTTTCTGATCTGTTCAGTGAGGGAATACATGCAAAATACCACTATTTGATATGCGGTGTCCAAGGTTGTCCACTTCCCCCGTACGGACTGTCCATGTAGTCCTCAGCGTTCTGTAGGTGACTTCACTAAGAGCCTTGTCGACGATCCTCCGAGAATGATCTGGACACGTGAACTCAAGGTAAACAGCATAGTCTTGCATTTGCTCATCATAACATTGATGCAGTTCGCCGGAGTCTCTAATACCTCAACATTGTACAAGCGTGGCATTCGTATTTGCACGGGAACTGGTCTGGGTTCTGCCCTATCCACTTGCATTCAGTCGCCCGACTGGTGAAGGTTCAACTCATTTGTGGATCCGACATGCCACTAATCGACATTTATCTTCGTTGCAGGTATCTCATTTGGATTGGTATGCCAGCGTTATCTGTCATCTGCCTCGTGTTGACCCTGACTGTTCCCTCTGTCAGGGTCGGACCAAGAAAAGACCTTTGGGCCAACTGTTAACGGTCTAATCCACCGGCACATAGGTCCGGAACGTTGTCTCCTGTGGGATAGCAAGAAGCAGGGCGGGCGTCCAGACACGATGAAGATTTTGAAGGAAGCGTATGATTATTGGCAGGCCGAAGGTACACCCATGTCCCGCCAGTGATTATCGAGAAACATGCTGAGGTTTGTCGGCCCAAGTGGTCTTCATTACCTCCAACTACGTTGGAAACGCAGAAATCCAGCACGGGTGCAAGACGCTGGGTATTCCAGCTTTTGGCACACTCTGGGACTTCGTAAGCCACACCCCTAACCCACGACGACGGCTTACACGCCTATTCTCAGTGAGCGCGTGGTACGTTGATGCCTTCTGCTTCCTCGGAAGGAGCACAGGATTTCTTCGTGATATCCATGCACACGCACAGGTGCTCGTGGGGTACACAAGTCTTCGCTTGCATCCGCATTATCTAAAGTGCTGATGTTTGTGTGATTTCGCAAGGCAGAGAACCACAACAAGGTTTCTTCTTCATCACATGGTGGCGGTCTCAATGTTTTCAAGAGTATTCGAAAGCAAAAAGAGCATTTTTTATGATGATTCAAATTATCACGCTCCTGGACATTTTTATGCCATGGTTTTATCATCAGTCTATGAGAATCATGACCAAGTAGCAAGAGTTAACTCTACCTTAACATAACGACGATGCCGTGATGCCATTTCTAATCGTGTGAAAGTACTCCAGCGACTTACGTAAGCAACTGCTTCACATAGTTTCGTCATTTCGTTTCTTGCATCGCTGTACGCCAGATCGATGTTCCACTCTTAACTACATAACAAACTAACGAAAAGTGTTTGAAAAGCGATAATGACAGGTTTGTACAGGGGCATCTTGCATACATGGAGCCATTGAATCGTTCTTGAGACCTGATCTCCGCAAACCGTTTTCTAATCCGTGATGACTCAACAGGAAGCACCCAGAGAACTCTTTGGTGGTGCAATATCGGCTATCCTCCCGAGTGCGGTTTTGGATGTCTCGTACGTGTTCTGATCCACCAACTGAAACAGTCCAATTGCGAACAATTGACAGGGATATTCGACAAGTTCCGGACTCACAAGAAGTCTTCTTGTACCCAGAATTAGACGCGTTTCTTTCAATAGAGGTGCTGCAGCGGGTTCCAAGTGGAAGATGATGCAGAGGCCGCGAGGTAATGTTTGTAAGTCAACTTCATGATCTACCCCCTGACGTTGTATCGGGCTAAGATACCACTTTGATGTACTGGCTGAGGAAAACGAGGCTGTCGAAAAAGAAATAACAGAGATACGCGCATTGCAATTGGAGCCAAAGAAGGCGGTTACTTCTGACGATTTCACGCCATCGCCCATGATCTTGTATGGTCGTCAAAGAGCGCGCAAGTTCAACCAGCTGCGCGCAGACGAAGTGGAGATCCTAATTGCCTTGTTCCGCATTGCCACGTCAAAGGCGACAGCAGACGTCATGGTGTCGGCCAGCATCCCGACAGAATCCACGGGGTTGGTGGAGCAGGATGCCATAAAGTCTGACTTCCAAACGTTGGTGTCATCTTTTCACATCCTCGATTTCGCCTTATTTGCGCCAACGACGGCCTAATATTGTATTTCTTCTTCTTCATTCCGGCACTCGTTCGCACGTCATCCTCACGACTCTGTTATCTCTCTCACGCGTGGACATGCGATGGCTTTCATACTCGGCGCTAGAAGTCTCATGTCGCACGACAATCGATAGTTAAACTACAGTGATAAGTATTGATATAAAATTCAATGACGCCTGCCTCCAACGTCCAACTCCCGTTCAGCCTCAGGCTCCTCTTCGATACGTTCTCCGACGCCTGTTTTCAAACCCTCAGCAATCTTGGCGTCTTTCTTGCGTTTCGCTGATTCTTTTAATTTCTCCCATCGTTCTCGGAAGCGTCCGATCATGATCTTCTGTGGTAGATCTCAGGATCAGGTGGATGTAGCTGTCGCGATGGGTAACGCACTTGTTTGTCATTCTCCGTGCGCAGGTTTCTAAGTTCTTCCTCCAATTCCCTGATCCTGCGCATGTGCTGAGCATCTCGATCACGTCCTGCATTGAGTGCTGTGACGGGTGCCGGAACTGGCGGTAGGTTGATATTTAGGGCAGAGAAATCCACGGGTGAAGATTGGCCACCAGTTCGTTGTACCATTAGCGATGCTCCCATAGCACGCTGAGCCTGAGAGGGGAATGTTGAGTATATTGCGGATTCAGGGATGGTCGTACCTGTTGTCGAGCAAGTACTATACTATCGCGCAATTGTTGATCTTGTTCCTTGCGCAGTTGCAGCATTCGTTCGGTGGCTGTTAAACGCATTTGCATCTCATCTACTTCGCGTTTGAGAGAAGCATTCTCTTTCTTAAGCGCTGAAAGCGACTGTTCCGCCTCTGGGGGAACCAGATAGAACGACTCCGATAAGTCGTCACCTTGTCTCGTAAGTTTAGAATCACAACCGACGGAATTGTAACAAACCTCCATCAACCAAGACCTCTTCCTCCGTTTCCTCGACAAGCATGTCTTCTTTAAAACAGATTCGAGAGAGACAGACAGAAATATGTCGGTAAGACTCACTTGACTTGGAAGCGGAACCGAGTCCCAGCCTTCTAGAAAATCTGGCTACGAAGGGTTCGTCGCGGTCAGTATCGCTGCTCGAACCACAGTCTCGGCGGGAACCCAGCTTTCCCGGCATGCCTACTTCCGTGGCAAGCGGAGCTGTCGCAAATGCGACGGGCTGAGAGAGGTTGTCTAGCATGCCCTCCATGATATTCCAGAAATTGTTGAAGGCATCGCCGGGATCGGACTGTGTAAGCGCCATATAACCAGACGACGAAACGGTCGTTGCACATTTGTCGACTCACCCTCTGACCGAGAACCATGAAGGATTCGTCGACATTGTTATGGGAGTCCGTAAGTCGCATAGAAGCACTGGCGTCATTCTGTTGAACATACGACGGACGGAGTATACTACTGGGAGCGCCGACCGCACGACCGGAGTATGCTGGGGCATTTTGCGGTAGCACTTTCTGGGGTAGCGTAGGGTCTTTCCCCTCGTCCCGTAACTTGGCTATTCTTCGTTCGAGTTCCTTACCTGCTTTGACATGCTCGTTGTAGAGCAAGTAGAGCGTGCGCTTCGTCTAGAGACACTCTGGTCACCAGGTGCATCGAGCGGGATATGTGACGGCGGCATCATACGTTGCTGTCATTTGATTTCTCTTCGCACTCCATGAATGCTTTTGCGGCACCAAAGTGCTCTTCCGCTGCTTTGACTAGCAATCCCTCGTTGCGGTAATCTTCTGCACTCGCTGCATGCTGGTGCGCCTATGCGACGGGGATAAAGACGACGCCAGGTCTCGTGCGGGTGACTTACTATGTGCAAAGGCGACTCTACCGACGACATCTTACTCTGGGGGGGACTTAGTAGCGGCAGGTCACTGAGATGGTCGAATGATCTTCACTCGGTGCCACTCAACGCCTCAAGCAACCCAATACAGCGGCCTTCTGCAACGCGCTCAACTTCTCAGTTACTGATAAGACCAGTATATAGTATTTATTTAAATGGGATCTCCAGTTGGTACAAAAAACCCGCATAACGAGTGAGACGATGCCGAGGTCGTGCCGGCAGGAAGGCACTGCAGTCGGCATCTGAAAATGGCCGTCGTCTCCGTCATCGACCTGCACAGCGTCAAAAAGCAACTGACCACTTGTTTTTGTCACGTCGCTCTGTCCGATGGCCACCCCTCTGTGAGTAACCCTGCTTTCTTCTGGAGATATCCTAGTCATATCCATCCTAGCAGGAAGAAGATCAGGATAACGGGTGAGTTCTTGTTTCACACGTCGAGTCTGTATCGATATTCTGAATATCTGGTGCAACCTAGTCGTCGCTGCCGACGGGCTCTCGAAACGAGATGTCTTCCGCCTTCCAGATCCCTTCGCAGTGATCACAGTTGATGCAGAGCAGACACATACGACGAGCGTTATCAAGAAAACTCTTAATCCTTACTGGAACGAGGGTTTTGATATGTGAGCCATGAATCTCTACTCGACGTCGTCCTCGTATCTCAACCGCCGACTCAATAGCACCGTCAAAGAGTCCTCCGTCGTTGCCGTACAGATATTTGACCAGCGCAAATTCAAGAGACGTGATCAGGGTTTTCTCGGCGTAGTCAACGTGCGGGTCAGTGATGTTCTGGATTTGGACCTTGGTGGTCACGGTAAGCATCTTGCCTGATGGCACGAAGACACGCCTGAGTAATCGTTGTCTTCCCCGCGCTCAGAGATGTTGACACTTGATCTCAAAAAATCCAACGATAACCTCGTAGTTCATGGCAAACTTATCATATATCTCTCCACCAATATCTCTCAGCCCATCGCGAACCCTGGACCCTCGCAAGTGCACGGTGTTGCTACCACCCTCGGCAATATGGGCCTGAACGAGTCCAGTATTTCTCTCTCCCCAAATGGCGTTGGCTCTTCTGGCAATCCGCTTTCTCGCACGCCTAGCGCGCACGCCACTACTACGGATTCATCTAGCACCCCTACTATAATCGGGATGCCTACACCCCAAATTCCTTCACCATCTCATGCTGGTGCGGATTCAGATCAGCCACCCCCTCAGCTGTCCTCTGGTCGCCCTGTCAGTTCGGGCGGCGTCCATACAGTATCGCCCACTGGCCTGCAACCCTCAGGGGTTTCACCCGGACCGGTGAATAGCACCCGACAAGGGAACTTCAACCCAAACGTTGATCAGTACGGGCAGCTTCCGCCCTGGCTGGGAACGTCGTGTCGACCCTCTTGGGCGCACATATTATGTTGACCACAATACCCGAACGACGACTTGGAACAGACCCTCTCCCAACCAGAGCGTTAACCATGTCGTCCACGACACCGAGACGAATGCTGCTAGGGATCAACACTCCCGTCGTCTCCTGGCTGATGATATGGTGGATGTTGCTAATGCGCCAGCTAGCACTCACCGAACGCCGTCGACCACCGTATCCCCCAACGCAGCAGCTGCCGCTATTGCTGCAGGTAACAATGTCACAACGTCAGGCTCAGGCAGTCTTCCACCAGGGTGGGAGGAAAGGTACACACCGGAAGGTCGGCCGTATTATGTCGACCATAACACTCGTACCACAACCTGGGTGGATCCTCGTCGGCATACTGTTGTTCGTGTCATGGGTCCCAATGGTCAAAGTACTTCGTTGCAGTCTCAGCCCATGTCTCAGCTCGGGCCACTGCCCTCCGGATGGGAGATGCGTCTTACTTCTACCGCCCGCGTCTACTTTGTGGACCACAATACGAAGACAACAACGTGGGATGACCCACGCTTACCTTCGTCTTTGGATGCAAACGTTCCTCAGTACAAGCGTGACTTCCGCAGGAAGCTTATTTACTTCCGTAGCCAACCCGCTATGCGAGCGCAGCCGGGCAATTGTCAAGTCAAAGTTCGACGTAACCATATCTTCGAGGACAGCTATGCCGAAATCATGAGACAGACACCGAATGACTTAAAGAAACGTTTGATGATCAAGTTCGATGGCGAGGATGGTCTCGATTATGGTGGCCTTTCCAGGTATATCGTGGACATCGTTTTCTCGTCCCAAGGTTAACCTTCTCCCAGGGAATTCTTTTTCCTCCTCTCCCATGAGATGTTCAACCCTTTCTACTGCTTATTTGAATACTCGGCGCACGACAATTACACTTTACAGATCAACCCCGCGTCTGCTGTTAATCCTGAACATTTGAATTACTTCAAGTTCATCGGGCGTTGCCTCGGTCTCGCAATTTTCCACCGTCGCTTCGTTGACGCGTACTTCATTGTCAGCTTCTACAAAATGATTTTGAAGAAGAAAGTAACTTTATCAGATTTGGAGTCCGTCGATGCAGAACTCCACCGGGGTCTCACTTGGATGCTGTATGTCCCCATGTTCTTCTCTTCTTATCTGCGTTTCAGTTTCGCCTAGTGAGAACGATATTACGGATATAATTGACGAAACCTTCACCACAACGGAGGAACGTTTTCGGGGAACTGCATACGATTGAGCTGAAGCCAGGAGGTGCTGACATCAAGCGTCACAGAGAAAACAAGAAAGAATATGTTGACCATGTCGTCGAATACCGGATCTCAAAACGTGTGAAGGATCAGTTTGAGGCGTTCATGTCCGGTTTCAGTGAAGCTGATCCCGCAAGATCTGATCACGGTCTTCGACGAGCGGGAACTTGAGCTGCTTATCGGGGGAATGTCTGAGATCGATGTGTAAGTCTTGGTGTCTATATTCCATTTGGTTGACTTCACTGAATCTGCGCATTAGGGATGACTGGTGCAAGCATACAGACTACCGTGGATATGAGACGAAGCGATGAAGTCATCCAATGGTTCTGGAAATGCGTGCGCAGCTGGCCACCAGAAAGGAAGTCGCGTTTACTGCAGTTTGCAACGGGTACTTCTCGCATCCCTGTCAATGGTTTCAAGGATCTGCAGGGCTCTGACGGACCGAGACGATTTACAATCGAAAAGTCGGGGGATCCGTCGCAATTGCCGAAGAGCCACACTTGTTTCAATCGCATCGATTTACCACCGTACAAAGATTACGCAAGCTTGGAGCAGAAGCTGACGCTGGCCGTAGAGTAAGTTCTCTTTGATCAGAGGGTTTGGTAAAAATATTGAAACCCGTGGACTTGCTAGAGAAACCGTTGGCTTTGGCCAGGAGTAAGAACGTGGGCTATGTATTCGCCAATCAGAACATATGCTTTCCCTTGTCCTTCTCTGTGTCTACTAACATGCTATACTGCTATTACCTACATTTACTTCTGGGGCTGCGGAAATCCAGACCATTTACCCTCGATACTTGCTCCTTATGGCTAACGCTTGCCCTGGTAGTGTTAAGGATGTTTATATTGTAGAATGTGACGAAACTTCGATTCGGGGAAAATACAGTACGGCCAATAAGAAACTAGCATACCAGCATATCGGATCACACAACGTAACACGAATATACGAATACTGGCTCATCTCTTTTCGAAAGCAAACCCGATATAAATATCTGAGTGACATGAAGTCAGCATGGACGACGGAGAGATCAAGCTGAAGAGACCAACTGGCAGCTTCCCATTGGTCTTCATCCATCGCGCTCTCACCGTTGGCATCGACGACCTTCATGCGCAACATCAGCGATTTGAATTCCTCCTGATCTTGGTGCTGAGCGAAGATCTGATGGAACTCCTCCTTGTAGATTGGGTACAGAGCGTATTCGGCAGCGAGCCTGCAACGAGGGTCAGTAGTGTCCCAGGTTACTGAGTTGCAAGGGAAACAAAGAGCATCAATAGATATTATCTAGGGGGTAGGAACACGCTTCCTCCATGATGATTTGCGCCTCACATACAAACGTCCCTTGACGAGGACGATTAAATTCCAATGGAATAGTGAATCGGATTCCAGAGCGGTAAACGCTCCACGAAACTGCCATGCACACAAGATCATAAATAAAATGAGGGCGACATACTCAACAAATTTATCCCAGCATACAATGTACTCTGGTACGTCATCCACCGCGTCTTGAAGCCAGAAATAGTACCGATGACCGAACAATGGTCGAGACCGCCGATCTTCAAATCGAATTTTATAGACCGAGTTACCGAACGATAGGTCCGTTGCAGAGGGCGGCAGGCTATCCAGACGATCTCTACATTCGGCTCGTGTCAGATGCTTTGAAAAGAAAGAGTCAAACATGCGCGTACAATAGGTAGCTGGCGTTAGGTATTGCGCCAAGAAAGACTCCCCCCTTCCGCAGCCATCGACTGATATTCTGCAGCATACACCGTGCTTTTTCGGCAGTTTCAAATGCATAGTGCATACAAAACTGCATAGACACGACGTCAAATGGTTGGGCAAGTCTCTCTGGTGGAAAAGCTTTAGAAAGCGGATTTGAATAGCAGTCCAGCGCAGCGAAGGATGCCATGAAACGAGGAGGACGCATGCTTTTCCAGCGTTCGCGAGCCTGCTCAATAGAAACGCTGGCGATGTCTGTCACGTCAGCACGTCAATAGGTAACATAAAGGGCTCTCCACATTATGACGATACGTACCCACACCAACCAACTCCCGGATACGGGCTTTCTCCCACTTGACGAGGTCACCACCCTTTCCACAACCCATGTCAAGTACTTTGCCGCGCCCTCCGCTTGGCCCGTCTCCTTCAGTAGACTTAACGATTGAGGAGGCAAGGGCCGGGTGAGCGAAACGGGTAATGAGCACGGACTTCACCCAGTTATTGAAATTCTTGAGCCCGATGATCGGCGATCTCAGGCGCTGCCTGACACCAACTTCCGGACGCAAGTTGTCTGCACATTTTGTTAAACATGAGCGACGGACACTAGCGTCGTGGACCAGGGAATATGGTATACACTAACGTATAGGATGCGGACTTACAGTGCTCGATTACCCTGCCAACGTCTCCAGCGTGGCGCTTGGCAGCAGGGGCGTCTGGGGACGTGCTACGATCTCGCTTACGCTTCGCAAGCAGGCTTTGGGTGCCAATGCCGCGGTAGTGCTTGTACATCTCAAGCTCTTGAGGTGACATGGGCACAAGCACGGAACCTGCTGGTGTTTTACGATGGCGAGGGTTGTAAGGGACGGGGGGAGCGGCGGGTCGAGTTGGTTGCGACATGATTGGGGAAACGGTTTTGACTACACGTGGAGCACAAAATAACGGAGTGGGATCTGACGAGGATGAGGACGGTCGAGAGGAAGACAGCACTGGGGAACGTGCAAGAGGTGAAGAAGGATATACACGCGAGGCGGAGGAAGAGGCCGAAGTAGTATGAGAGGCTGTGTCGGCCTGCTGGGCGGGAAAAGGCCGAGATGATGCGGTAAGGGAGAGCTGGCGTGGAGAAGGCTGCGCTTGGTTATCCGCATCTTCACGGGGAATATCAAGGGTCGGAAGGTTGGTGCCCCGGCGGCGGCGCAACGACTGCACACCGCTTAGCGTATCGACTTCCATAGTCGAAGCCGATGAAACGGTCGTGCTTGAATCGTCATCGAAGAGTAATAGGTGAGACAGACTGGATGGTTTTGCGGAGCTGGGTGTACGAGGTGCCTGTGTATCGGAATTGAGCAGAACGGCAAGATCGGTAGCTCGTCGCGTGAGGGAGGGGCTGCCAGTTGCACGCGACGAGGGGCGCGACGAGGACGGGGATGGCATGTCGATGGAATGTCGTTCTTGTCTGTCGCCATCGGTTGTGTCCTGGACATGATGGGTATTGTTGTATGGCAGAGCAAGTGACTGAGTGACGGGTGAATTCAAAACAGCGTCGCGCACAGGGTCAAACGCTGGCATTCTCCCCACCAAATTTCTCCTGTCTTGCACACAACTTCAGCGCCAGGAAAAGAAAAACCGCCAGCAAATGGGATCAGGCAAGAGCCGCATCCGAGTATTTCGAGTTCGAGCTTGGGTTATCTCGCCTTTCACTGCGCCACGCTACCACACTATAAACACAGTCATATTTACCATACAAAGCACAACCATTTGATTATGTCATCCACTCCTAATCCCCTCGCTTTGCCAGCCAGCCCACAATATCCACCGTGGAACGCTGGATGGCGACCTCGTTAGAACATGCCAATAATCGCTCGAAATGACCTACATCGATCCATGCAATCGACGCGCGAAGAGCTTCCAATGTTTGGGAGAGTGCATAGTGGTACCTCGAAGTATCCTTGTCCTATCAGCCGGATGGATCATGAATCGCAGGTTGATAAATACGAAAGATGCCATGCCTTGAAGAACTCTTCCAGTCTCTCATAATCCATCTGCGTGCTCAAGTTGCAGAACGTGCCCTAACAGTGCATGAAGCTCCGTTATCCCGCTCAGCCTAACGTCACCTACCGAAATCACGTCCTTGAACGAGAAATTGCCTTCAAACCGCTTCTCGAGCTATACGAACGTCAGTCCGAACAGAAATGCCTCAGGAAGGAGACTCGCTTCGAAGAAGTTATCCATGACAAACCGGGCTGAGCTGCGTCTTGTCTGATGGTTCCTCTGTAGGCCCAAAAGGAAGTAAATAACATCCTGTTTCCTCACTCCATTCAAGATGTATGAGAAAGTATCCGTGATGCAAGACATGTCCTGGCTCGCACACATGGCATACCTGAAGGCAAAGTCGGCACCCAAATGGATGCTGTTTCATGTGACGCGACTCACATGGCAGAAATACTTTCCGAGGGCGGGGTAATTGGGTTTTCGTACAGTGCCTTGGCAAACTCATATTCTCCTCGCCCGCCTTGTTTAACAGCCTATTCAGCTCAGCTATGAATGACGCTGCCAGTATTTCTGAGTCAGTTGCTCACCGTTATGATGCTAATCCTGAACAAATCAGCAGGTATCGCTGCACGGTCTCCGCTCTCCATATAGTGCTTGAAGCGCCGCTGAAGCTCCGCCACGACACTTGAGGGTATAATTAGACAACCTTGCAGAAAGTAGAAAGTGGACTCACTCAAAATCACCAGCATTACCTGCTTGCTCAATAGCTCGAGTACGTAACTGCGAGGTATCGACTGAGTCATTTGAAGAGTATTCATATCCGAGTCGTTTCACGAGGGGCACAAAGAGATCCTGTTTATAGTGAGTATGCAGCTGTAGCCAAGTACACCACCACTTACACATCTGAATTTGTTTAAACCATGCATTATGTCCTGGTGCTCCCACCACGTGGACACCAACAAGTGCAGGTTCCTCGAGATAGCATCCCACACTAAGACTATCCCAGACAATTGTTGTTAGCACAAGGTCAAGTTCTCGATGTGTTAACTCACACTCTTGCTCTCCCTTCAAGATGTCAACTACGGTCAGAGCACTACTGACGCTTGCATGGCCAGACTTCGCAAGTGCCATTGCGTCGTGCACGAGTCCGATGCGATCGTTGAGGGAAAATATAGTGTCACCTTCAGCCGCTTCGCGAGCTATTCTATAGAGGCGTTCGTCCAAATAATGCACTCTATCTAACAGTTACGTATGAAATAGATAGTGAGTCCTGAAGGAACTGTTGAAGTGGAATCGAGACTTACAGACACCAAACGTGCCCGCATTCAGTTTGAAATGTCTCTGCGTGTCAACATTGAACGAAGCCTCGCGCGTATCCAGGACAAAGTTATCAACTTTCACTTTCCCTGCTTCATCGACCGACAACAAAGCCAGTGGGATCGACCTGTCACCCGTGAGTTAGAGGAAGCCAGGAGGTCAGAGAAACGAACCAAATGGTTTGGTTATCTTTCTCCTCCGCTGGTCCGGTCTCGAGGAATCGATCTTGACGAACGTGAATACCGTCCGGCGTCTCCGTAACCGACAAGATCGGGAAGCCGGTCTACAAGCTCGGAAGGTCCTGATCACTGTAAACTCTCATAAATCCGAGTTACCTTCGAGATCCAATTGTCCATCAATTGAGGCACATTGATACCTAATCCAGTTTCGTTGGCCTTAAGACAACGCACCAATGAAAACTCCACCCACCCGTCGATTCGCTAATCCCCTCCCAAAGATCCTTGGTAACGGTATTTGCATACAAATGCTTCTTTAGATAGGTTGAAACCCCCTTTAAGAAACGTTCCTGCCCAACATGGTTGGAAAGCATTCGCAATACTATTTCCGGACATCATCAGCAGTCGAGTAAAGATTAGTACACACGTACCAGAGGCAGCTTTCGCGTAAGACAAGGAGTCAAAAATCTATCCGATGAGTGAGCCTAAAAAAATAACATTTCCAAGGTAGTGCACTGAACCTGGTTAATCTGGTTCGCATCGGGACAGTGAACTTCAATGGGATGCGAAGACAGCTTAGCATCAAGTTCGAGGGCATCATTAAGATGCTCTGAGATGAACTCAGAATCAACTCTCCACTCCGGGTATATCCTTAAAGAGTATGACATCAGCATTACTCGGAGGGCAAACAGAGAATGGAACGCACTTATCTACGAAACTAAGCTCATGTTGTACTGGACAAAGGAAAACACGTACCAACAATAATCACTTCTCCCATCTCGAATAGTAGCTTAATTTGCTGTTACACTGTTAGGAAGGTTTACACACCAGGGTGGCAAAGCCTTTGCACTAAAATAAGGCCTATATTAAGTGATATAGAAATTAAAAACGACCACCTTCATTCAAATACAGGTAGTCCCACCACTCCATTGTGGTTATGTTCCCAAACCTACAGTAGGGAGTCGTGTGGATCCACCACGTCTCACGAGCAAAGACCTACCACATGTGAGCAACTTCATGCGACTGGAAGACTGTGACACGCTTTCTCATAGCCACATCCACCCTGTCCGGGTCCAGTAAGAAAGCACTGGTACGACCAGTGATGAGGCCCTGACAGCGGCAGACATCAACAGGTTGCAGGCACAGATAACTCATTGTTGTACCCAATTTTCCATCGCACCGGCGTCAAAATCGTGGGCCTTTGCGGTCTAGCATCACAATCACGGCAAGACCTCATAAAGTGATGGACTCACGACCAACGTATCCAACTTGGGCAAAGGATACTCGATGTCAAAAATCTGTTCATAATGCGGGATCACTTTAGCCTTGACCTCGAGGGCATATTGCGTCTGATTGATGACATCCGGCGTGCCTACAATGCTTAAGGACAATGCGGCTGCATCTTCGCAACTTAACTCACTATAGACACGAAGAGGACGTATGGCCCCACTCAAAGGGCTCTTATAAGAACCTTCGAGATACGAAAACTTGCCATTGGCATACGCAACGATATACGTCGACATCTGTCGTACGTTCATGCTAAGCTTGGAATCCTCATTCGCACAGCTTGAACTGAACCTACCGGTGGAGTTGTCAAGAACCTGGTGATTTTCCATTCGTCTTTGACTTGATCCTCGTTGTGGAAACTAAGTTTAGAAAAGAGCGCCGATAGAGCCTCGTCCTCGCTATCTGTTTCTCCTGCAGTATAAACCTCTTCCGATACCACAGGCATGTTGCTCAAACTGACAGTATCAGTGCGAGAAATCATGGTAATTGCGAACGTAGCCTTGAGAAGGGGTTCGTCCCAACAAGGAAACGCACGCCTTGCAGCAGTAGGCTCCACAACGCAATCAGTTCAGAATCAACCATGGAAACACTGGAAGTACCTACCTCAAACTGAGTAAGGGCGTAGGACTTGGTTGAACCATCATGTTGGAAAGACGACTTGTAATACCCCATCATGGAACCAGCAAGCTTCCCGGTGAAAGCAATGGAAAGTGTAGCTTCGGATGCGGCGGGCAAGGCGTTAGGAAAAATAAAGGTACCTCGTTCGCTTCTTGGGTCGAGCGACCTTGCTGTGTCCGACTGTTCGCTCTTCAAAGCAGAAGATCGCAGTATCACATCAGAAATTTCCAGGTCCACCACGTTCAGGACGATGGTAGAAGTCTGTTTTCTGACCTCCAAGCTAGGTGTTTGATGTTAGATAGCCTCCTGGCATGAGTTTACCAGCTGCTGGCAGCACTCACTCGATCTTCACGACGCCTTCAAAAACATCCCTATTCAAATCTGTCTTGATGGTGAGGTCGTAGTGCTTTGGTTTGACGTCAAGAGGTAGGCGGAAATCATCAGTTGGGACATTAGTCATTTTGACCGTCGAGTATGGGCGAATCGTGTTCGCAGCGAATACAACAACCCGGTCCAAGTTTTCTCACAGCCTGATCCTAATCTTATCGCACGAATCCTTTTTTCTTTGCTTAGTGGTGATTGGGGGCTGTACTACACTGGAGGCATTATCTAATTTTTGAGTTGCAAACATTGAAAGAACATGAAAGAAACAGATACTATGTCACAAAGATTGAATGATTTTACCATGTTCTCTTTGTATTTTGCAACATAGTATCTGCTTTTTCAATGTCTTATTTACTAAACATTGGTTTTTGTCCCCAGTGCTATATACATAATCCTGGTGGGCCGCTCAAGCGGCTGTTGTATTGTACTCCGAAGTTACACCTAGGTTGCTCGAGGACTTTCTGCAGCCCTTCTCGCGAATGGTCACGTACAGGTTGGTGGGTGTACATACTTGAGGTCGTTAGAGGTATCCTATTGCCAAGATTTGGGTGTGTGCGTTCCGTCCTCAAAAAAACGCATTGAGTTCAAGGAAAGGCTTTGTGAACTTGAGTAGTCGATGTCGTTGCTCAATGTGCCACGATGGAAACCAGCGTAGTGAACCTCTTGGAGAAGTTCACACCACTTTCAACACGGCAGGACTCTCAAGTACGAACTTGGTACCATGCAGAGTCGGCCTACAACATCATGCGGTCCTTGAAATCGGAGAAGAGTGGCTTCCGGGGTAAAATCGAAGCGGGAGATGTTTTAGCGGATACGTTACGATCGTGGTCCCTGATGGCGTCCTTGAAATGCGACAAAATGTCCGCGTTACATTGAATGAGCTCTTCCCAGCGGCGCGTCATCGAACTGTGATATTCATAATATTCTTCTTCAAGTTGAACGAGGTTGTTGAATTGACTCGCACTGTCCGATTGATACGAGTCCACCGCATCCCACGGATATCGCTAATATGCTTACTTTGTGGCGGCCGCAATCTCCAGATCCTGCAAGACCTCTTGCAGGATTTCTTCTCGGCAGGTTCGCACGTCTTTCCTCACGTTCTCGAACCTCTTGGTAATACATTTGGTAATCACCTGAAGTAGATGTAAGTTATGGCGGAGCCTCCTGACCCGAACCTATGTACAGCATGAATGTCATCCAGAACCTCATGGAGGCGGGTGAGGAGAGTAGCTCGAACATAGTAACCACTTCATCGCTTACCTCAACAATATCTTGGATGTCAACTACATCCGTCATGGGCTCCAGTGCAGCAAACACATTCGCTGCCATGATGACACTCGATCTTGGCCGTCATGTAAGCTGAAGAGTTGTCACTCACATACGCTTTCCGTGCTCCGCACAGTAGTTTCTGTGGGTAGAGGCAATCGGACGATTGGTTCCCTTGTTGAGTTGTAATCCTTACTCGGTACAAGCATTGGCAAAAAAGCATCATCTTTTGAGGTATAGGAATTCTTGAATTGCTCGCCTCTCGCGATCCTACCGTCCATTCGCTCCCGACCTTCCTGACGCCAAGGTTGCCGTTGTCGGAAGGATTCGACCTGGCTCTGAAAGCCCCCGTCCGGTTTGGTGGCTGCTCTTGCATGGACATTCGGATGCGTCAGGGTTTCTATGGGGGAGGCGAAGGTAACGCTGTGGCGCTTGCGCGATAAGGGGGTTGTGAAAGTTGGCGGCTCAGCTGTCTTTGAAACGTAACCTTGGACTGATTCAAGTCCTTTTGACCGCAGCGAGTCTAGATTCTTGTTCTGAATCAAGTTAATAAAAATCGGATCCCTCTTCATAAGCGACACAAACGAAGCGAAAATTTTAACAGTTGTATAGTAAACAAGACCTGCCTTGTTGGCATCTTCAACTGAATTTGGTTGTGTCAAGCAGGCAGCTGTTAATTTGAGATCTGGAAAGTCGTCTGCAGTGCTGCCTACGAAATTGTCCATGTTCGGGCTAGTTTCCCTAGCCAACGCGGTTTCCGAAGGGAACTCTTCGACATGGGGGCGCTTAGGATCGGATAGTCGCGGCGGAACGCCCAGAACAAGTATCGATTCATTGAGTTTGCCACTGGTTTCTGGCGAAAGACCGTCGAGGACAGCAGACTGCTCGCTACGAAGCGCCTCAAGTTTGTCATAACCGTGTTTCCACCTCCTGTTCGTTTCCGTGTCGTTAAGATTCGTGACGTGGACGGAAATCGGCTCGTCCGGGATCATAAGCTCCGAGGAAAAAGGCTGACTCCTTAGGCTCTGCGCCTGAGGAGCAGTAGTCAAATCGTTCGTAGCTGTGGCAGTGACGCCCATAGCGGCAACGGTAGAAGGCATGCTGTTGACGGTGGCAACTCTGGTAATTTCTTCTCGGACCACGCAATCGGAGCGCTTGGGGCTCGAAACCAGTTTCGGTGTCGGTCTAGACTTCGCCTTTTCCACCAGCGCTCCCTTGCTCGCTGGTATCAGGTCTTGCTTGAGACTCCCATCCACACTTTGTCCATGGGGCTTCTCGAATTCGTGAGTAGTAGTCTCCTCGAAGAGAACAAGAGGTGATGTGGTGCTACTAGTGTTGGAAACGCCATCCACATGGCTGGTATTCACTTCATCCAGCTTTGTAGTACTCACAAGGGCCAGGGATATCGATGGTGATCCAGTGGTGTGGCGATTGCTTGGAGGAACGTGGTGAACCTGCTTTCGAGATTTCCGATGGGTGCCATGCTCCTCGTCGACTTCACTTGCGTCGGCAGCGCTACCGTACTGCGTCATCTCTTGAATCTTGCGTTTGTTGGGTCTCGTCGCTATGCACGTATTGCTCATTTGTCGCTTGGAAGATCGGTTCCTTCGAGGGGTCAACAATTGTTTAGTATCCTCCAAATGTCCCGGTTGCGAGGCCTCGATCGCCCCTGCAGCGACATCCTGTCCGCTGTCTGCACTCTGACCCCTGACGATGGGACTATGAGAGGCGACCGCACTAGGAGGGGCGGGGTGCACTTTGATGTCTGTGTTCACCTCGGGGCCCACAGCATGGCCGCCAACTTCGGATGCCCCGGAGTCAGTGTCTGCGCCTGGTTGAGCAATCATCTCGGACACCTGCTCGTTTAGTTGGGTGGTGGTGACCTGAGCTTCACTAGTGTCATCATCACCCAGTTTCGTGGCTGCGGACTTCTTTACATCGCATGACATGCTAATGGCCGTGATGTCGTCCTCCGAAGAAAGTACATGTTTGAGCGGTCGGGTAAGACCAGTCGCATCGATTATTGGGCTGGAGAGAACTGGTGTCTTACAATTCTCTTCATCGCTTTGATAATCTTCTTTGGAACAACGGCTCTTTGAAGTCATCGAAGAATACGAGTTTGCTTGCGGCACTTGATTTCCACCGTCACTGCAGACGGTGGATGAAATTTTAGGGATCGGATTGCCTTTACCTTGCCTAAGCTCGTCTGGCTCTCCTACATCTCCAGTTGCGAACAGCTTCAAGCTATGCAGCAAGTATTTGCCTTACCTTGTGGCTGGTTGCGAGTAGAATTGGGTGGAGTAGACGAGACTGCCACTGGTTCCGAAGAGGGATCGTCGAAGACAGTCTTGTAGACTTCAACGGAAATAATATGAAAACATCAAGACGGATGAGAATTCTGGTACATTACCTTCCTTGACGTGTTTGACTTTCTCCTACGATAATCGATTAGCCCACCGTGATCACCAACTCGGACAAACAGTACCTGAAAATCCGAGGCAGGTGCTGGCAGAGAACTGTCGCTCGCAAACTTGACCTCGGAAGCAAGCGATATGCTCTTCTTGGGCTTCATCGGTCTCGGCGCGGAGTTAATGAAAGTTAATTTCCCCTTTCGAAATCAAGTAAGGCTCATACCATAGTGGCCGTCACTTACTATGCCACGTCGCCTCAACGTCTCCATAAACCTGGATAAATCCTCCCTTCCTAATGAGAAAGTCAAGTAAAACCCTCCATCGTCGACCTTCAACGCGGTATTCCCAACTTTCGGTGGGTCCGACAAGCCGGCCATGACTACCACTTCATTTACTGTGGTCGCTGGTGTGAGGATGTTCAACGTTTGAATTTGACCGTAAGGAACCACGAGACTGTCGCACACATCGTCCTGCTGAAATGAGATTCGAATGGGAGTTCCGCTACGGCAATAGCTTACCATCGGCAGGATTACGTTGGCAAGGAACCCTTGTCGGTCCAATATCAATCTATCAGAAGCACCTGGTTGAGGAAACAGGTGGCCACAGGCATTTATTTCTTTCACGGAAAATGGTTGCGGACTGCAAAAAGAGCTTGAAGAAGGTTCCTTTATGTAAGGAAGGGACGCACTAAGTGATATCGCTTTTCGCCAAAGCGCTAAGAAGCTGAGTTGCGATGGTGTCCCAGTCCGAAGTGGACGCCTCACGCAAGACGCGGACTAACTCCTTGCTGCACTTGAAAAGCTCTGACGAGCCTAGTGTTTCCTGTACAAATTGCGCTCTCATGGATTCACCATCGGCAACACGGTCTGTTGAGAGCAAGCGAGCGAGCAAGGTCAGCAAAGACTCCATGATAAAATAATCTGTGGATGATCGGATCTGCTCTCATGATTTATCACGCAATGAGCGAACCTCGTGAGGTGGATATCACAATGCCAAGTCGTTCCCTATGAAAGGTTTCAACACGATGTGGATGTGTAGAGAGAACTCTCCGCAGACTCACGGTCCTAAGTAAGCTCTGTCGCGAAGCAAGACTTGATTGCTCTTCTGCCCGTGAGCAGCTTCACTCAGAATGCTGTAAGCCTGGTGGCATCATCATCAGCAACTCGCGCATACAAGAGGAATGTCAACTTACTGTTACGCATAACTCCACGCTTGGACATGGTGCTGATTGTGAGCACTCCCGAAAGAAGAACCCACAAATGGTTGGATATAGGAATTTTCCGACGTCGACTTTAAAACGATCATCTAATTACGTAGAAGCGTCCTCAGCCTCTATCGTAGCGCGCCAAGATTGGGAACGTACTTGCAGGCTTCTCCAAAGCATCCTGGATTCGCAACACATAGAAAAGGTCCAAAGATATATACCTTGGATAACTTACAAGCACACCAGACAATAATACGTAGGCAGTTTTGTCCCACTCTGCGTACAATCCGGGATCACCACGAATATATGCGTCGGACAGCTTTTCGCCAAGAATATTGGTAAGCACTGCGGATGCCAGTTGTAAGGCTTGGCCTTGATATGCATCGTACAGAGGTTGAAAAGGCTCTCGGAGGACTGATCGCAGCTTTTCTATAGCCTGATGTGATGGCCGCGATGACTTCTGCGCGGGTATTAATATCGCGAGTGCATAATGAGAACTTTCCTACCAGGAGAACGAGACACGACGCCACGCCGTCAATCGTATCTTTTAGATGGTCGCGTCCAGTCTCTTGATTGACTGACTGGCGCAGAAGGGCAACTGCATTTTCGATCGTAGACATGGAAATTAGACGTGGAAGTGCCACTAAAACAAGTTACCTGACATAATTTACGCGTGACCGATGATCACCCTCACGTGACAGGCACGTGAAACATGTCCACAGTGCCACTGACGAGGTGTAGTGCTCAGTGACGGGCTACTGAGGCCGGAGGTTTGAGGAAAGATTACCCGGTTTCGCGTTTTCGGGGGTGACTGTATAGACAGATACTTAAGTCAGTTTATTCCAGAAGTCCAGATTATGCGTCATGAACGGTCTCAGTCCACACATCACCGGTGCCTGATGGTGACATGATAGGTATTACCCAAAGTTACCAGGACTACCAGTGAGCTCCACCTCTCATCCCTGCGCCCTACTTATCAATTGCAAAAGAGGACGCAACGAGAAACCCGGTTAGGCATGCAGTCGGGGAAAAACTCCAGGCTCTCTCTCACAGCTTTGAAGGTATGTACAACGCGTCGCGCACGCTTTGCGATGGCTGTGAAAAGCAGCTGGTACTCACGACTGTGCACCGTCAGCCATCCACGATGATCAAGAGGCAGCACCTGCGCAAGGTTGGGTTGAGCGAACTTGTCGGAGAGGACCTGTTGACCCTTTCTGTAGTACTCTTGGTTACCGGACGTCTTGCGTGTTAAGGGGAGCGTAAGTTGCGGAGCTAAACACGGGGAACACATCTTTTCAACGGCATCTTTCAGATAATTACTAGCATTCTTGGACCCGTCCTCACAGTCACTATATTCTCTGGGCTTGTGGCATATTTTTGGTCAAGAGGTGAAAAGGTCGTTCTAACAAACTCTGTCGTCCCTTTGCTTTCCGTCGTGGTAGGTGTCATCTTCCGGCGAAAACGGGGCAGGTTAACCATCATTTCAAGGTTGGCCTCATCCTCGTGTTCAGGTGAGCATTTCCTTAATTGTGTTGTTAATGCTGATGCTCAGAAACGCTCGGTTTCTATGTCAACAGAAATGGGTAAGTGTAAGTGGTGATTTGCGACGAAAACGTTTAACCTTCGTCCTATAGAACATCGTACGATCGTTATTGGGAAGGTCGAAAATGCTTCTCAACACTCACTTCTAATGTAAACGGCAACACTGTATAGCTACGAGGTCTGCTGACACTATGCTAGGTTCGCAACTTATCCCGCATGATCTGGGTACACGTGTGCCTCCCACCCACTGAAGAACAACCGACCCACATCAAAGGCAAGACACCAATTTCTATGCTCACAGCTACGGAGGTCACGCGCCAAAAAGTGGAGGTACTTCAATGCTGTGTGGCTTTTACCTACGCTGTCAAGCACTACCTTCGCGGAGAGGAAGGCACCGACTACGATGACCTTACTGCTGTCCTACCCCCGCGATTCGCTAGGTACGACGAAACCGGATATACCTCCACTCGTGGATGTGCTTCTCCGACGTCGTATGCTGCTACTGAGAATACCACTGGAGAAAGTGAAAGTACTCCACGATTCTCACCCGGTGCCACCAAGAGGATCCGACGAAAGCGCAGCAAGAAACTCTTAGATAGTCGTGCTACTACGGCGTGTACCCCTCTTCTCAGCGATTCCCATCAAACGATCGTGTTTCACCCGTACGCTAACCAATTGAGCATCCCACTGCCGCTGGTGTAGGTTCTTCATCAACTTGACAAGGTACCACCTGTTGATATTCTCCTTCCTGAAGTATTGCACACGAGCTCTCTGGCGCCATATTTAGGTTTAAACGTGAGGGCCTTCTGGAGACCGTTGGTCCCGCTGGTATGGTCTATGCTGGCTGTCGGTTTTAGATCAACTCATACGGTACCCAAGGAACAAATGCTATGAATGGCCTGTGAGCTCACTGAATTGCAGTATCGCATCCTGACTTTACTAACGTGCTACAAAGTGTCCAGTCTATGGTAGACCAAATGACCTCGATGGAAAGAGTAGCAAATACCCCAATCCCGGCCTCGTGTGAGTCTGTGGTAACATTGTCTCGATCTATCTAATCTCGAGCGTCACAAGATGGAATCCATCTTAAACAATGTGTAACATTGTACTTGTTCGCGCTCCCGCTGACTTTAATCAACGAGTTGGGCTGGAGCATGATCCCGATAGTGACGGTTGTTGCTTTCACTCTAATGGGTATCGAAGGAATAGCTGATGAGATTGAAATGCCATTTGGTAAGTGTAACCCAACAGACGTGGACAACAGCTGCTTTAACCGACTTCCCCCATAGGAAATGATAAACATGACTTACCCCTCGGTATGTGTTTACAATGGTCGGAAACCCGTGTCTAAAACCCCATACCTGGGTAGATACCTATTGTGACGACTTAAGAGAAGAAGTTCAGTGAGTAAGCCAATCTTGTGACAGAATCTATTGATTAGACACGACTCCAGATACATGATCGAGAGACTTCCGGAAGGAGGACACGGTACATTTGGTTATGATGACGGAGAAGGTGACGATTGACACCAAGAATAACGTAGAGTGGTGTTTGCGGACGGCCAACATTACTTCCTTAACATTCCCCTTTTCATGGCTTCTACATCACGAAACGAATACCGCATAGGAATCTACTGAAACTCTGGTACGCAAAACTCCCCTGGACCGTACGGCTAGAAAGTACTTGTAAATGGCGGGGACAAATTGTCGCTAAATGAGACCAAACCTTGGATGTTAAGGCAGTAAGCCCTGCTGAGTTTTCACTTGTCTGTCGTCCGCTCTGGGGACCTCGCTTGGGCTTTTCGCCTTTTGCAAATGCGTCCAGTACTTTCTTGGTCGTTTCTGGCGTCAAATCCTCCTAGAAAGACGTGAGTAACTATGTACTAGGCGAAGAGACGGCGTACATAGAAATCATCGTTGACAACCATCATTGGCGCATTGCTACAAGCACCCTGACACTCGACCTCAATCACGGTAAACTTGCCGTCCCTGGATGTTCCGCCAGGCCTAATGCCACCCACGTGCTCGCAGGCAGTGCGAAGGATATCGGTGGAGCCGCGCAGCATACATGGTGTGGTGGTGCAGACTTGCACGAAGTTTTCGCCTATTGGCTCCCTAAATACGGTGAACTCGGTTAGAATCAGTGGAATATGGATTGGTTATTCACCGGTTAAACATGGTGTAGAAAGTTGCTACTTCGTACACGCGCATAGGTGGCATGTCCAGAAACTTCGCCACATAATTCATTACACTAATACTTGTCCAACCCTTGTTTTGCCGTTGGGCGAGATGGAGGAGCGGAATGACAGCAGCCTTCTTGTACTGCAGAGGATACCGGGAGACGATTTCTTCAGCCGTTCTCATGTTCTCAGAAGTGAATTCGAATGGAATCTAAGTTTCCAGTCCAAAGTTTGGAATCACATAGAATACAGACCATGGGTAATTTTACCTTCGGGTTGTTGTACTCGGTATCCCGATGCTTGAAGACCTTGTCAGTTCTCGGTTTCGCTTCGCATCATTTCACTTACCACGAACAACGCGTCCGAGAGTCTCGAACGGGAGGTAGACAACCCTCGAATTGTCGCGGAAGGTCGTGCAGCCGCGAAGTGCCTAAGAAATCTCATGGCCAGCACGGGGGTTGGAGGACGAGGTCAATATGACAGCGTCAACCCAATTGTAGTAAGTTATTTAAGTTGCCATTCCGCTTCCCACGGCGCTTCTACACATCGTACATGATGAGCATGACAGGCATACAACAGCACAAAGGCGAGTAGAATCCGTAATGTTTGGTCACTCTTGGCGCGCTCCTGCCTGACCAGGTTGAGATGACACAGCTAGAATTCAGTAGCGGCAAAGCAAATGGAATTACATGAAAACCCTGCCAATGAATTTGCTCCAACGGGACTGCAGGAGGCATGGAGTTCATACTGTCGGGGAAGCGAAATCTGTGAAGCTAGCACTTGCTAGCAGAAGAGTAGCCTTATCACGTCACAAGCGATTCTGCTAGCTAAACCGACCAAAACTCGTCTTCCATCATCTGACGTCCACCATCGACATTCTCCACCTGGAGGTTAGCTCCTGAAATTTGAGGACAGCCCCCGCCGCGGCTCTGCGCAGGTCGACTTCGTACGTCCCGCCGATTCCTTCGATGCGACTCCCACTGTCGAGTACTCTGAACACTTCTCCTGCCCACTCCCCAACACTAAGAAGTAGAACTGTGTGTTCAAGACTCAGCGTCCGACCACCGTCTTGCTCCAGGGATCCATCAAGAACGATTATAGCGAGGTCCAAAGCGGACGTCAGAACAGCCGCCTCGTTCTTCCTCTCTCCGTGTACGGTGCTCATCTCCTTGACTGGGTCGCTAAGAGCTAGTGAGACCTGTCGCGACCCCAGGGTAACTGCTAATTCCAGTGCCTCCGGAGCAATTACGGCAAGCCATTGAGGTGCATTCCTGGCTGCATGAACCAGGATCGCCATGGTACGGAGAAGATGCGAAAGTATAACCGAGTTGAGGATGAGTCCAGTCCCAGTCCCGCGATATTGAAATAGGATGTCTCGATGCGCACTTCGCTCCTCTCGAGTCTGTTCGTCGCGGAGGAACACCCAAAATCGGTTGATGAGCGGCATGATGAAGTACTCCGCCGCCACATCTGTGTAAGTCACTGCCTTCGGTGGTTGGAACTGAGGGGGTACGATGCCATGGTTTGGCCGCTGAATGACTTCAGTTACTTTACCAGCTCTCCTGATTCTTAGCTGTCGCTCTCGACTAAACTCTGGTTTATCAGTAATAGATTCCCTGCTCTTGTCAATCGCGTCCCGAGTGATGTCACCCAAGAGTAATTCAACATGGGCCTGAGGCCCTGCAGCTGAGTATTTCTGATGCAAACTAGATGGCAACATTTTACTTGGGAAGGACGGGGACTTTGAGGAATAGGCAGACGACGATGCCAGTTCTCGTGCTCCCATCGCAAGGGCGTTTAAGATAACAAATCGCTGCTCGGTGGAGTATTGATTCTTGAAAAATTCCTCGATGACACAACTAACGGGTATTTGCGCATGAGATGAGCTCACATTAGATGAGGAGAACGCACGGAGCGGCAACCTTCGGGCAGCAAACCACAAGGGCGGTGATTATACGCTGCCTTTTGTCATCGAAGTTTTCGAGGTCATAGTTGTTATTCAAAACGATGAATCCATACACAAGGTTGGCGGCATTTTCGACTATAACTCTGATTAACAACGGCACTTAGCACTGTCAGTGAGACAGAAACTACCTAGCTCAGTTCCAAAGTCCCGCTTGCGGCGGATCAAATCTTCTCCGGCGGTCAGAGCCATCTCAATTCTCTCGGCCTCGTGGTTGTCTTCCGTCGGATGGAGCCCATCAGTACCTCGTACGAGCATTCCAAGCTGTGTTAGATAGACCGGCCGGCAGACTTTCTTTGCGCCAATATGGAGAGTTGGGTCTTGTTCGACATCCAACAGCTCTGACACCGTGGGTGACGGGGAACCCGGCGAAGGAGAAGCATACCCGGTTAGCGAATCGTCGGAATCATACCCTATGTCTGCTGGTATTTTAGCAGTCTCCATTTCCGAGGGTTGTGGTACAGAATCTTCTGACTCCAACCGCGTGTTCTGCGCGAAAATACTGTCGATGCCATCATTCACCTCATGAATCCCAATGTCGCCTTGGTCTTCAAATCGGGGATCAGAAACTGCATCTCTTCGGGCGCAAAGTTCCCTCATTCCCCTTGCCCATCCTCGGCCGTCATCTTCCCCGTCCCAGTCACCGAAGTCGAGAGATTTTCCCACCCGACTTGCTACGATCTCAGCTACCAACATACCACAACGCCGGATACTGTTGTCCGTGTGCGCGATGTACGTTCCAATAGCCGAGACAAAAGACGGGGACAGGGCGACAGCCTCCACCTGTGGGGATGAATACGGGAACTGTGTTACTGAGAGAAGGAGTAATCCAGACATGTCTGGGACAGGTAAATATTAGCAAGCCACCGACGTCACATGTAAGAGCAGATCACTAACAATGATGCTGAGATAGCAACGAATACTTGATGTGATCAGGGCTTGCCCAGAAACGTAGAACGTCGGAAATAAACCGTTCCAGTGCTGTAGAGGAGTAAATGTCAAATTCACACAGGGCCTGCAAACGAAGCTGTCACCTTTCGTGTCTGGGGAAATCCAACACACGAACATGCGGGCGTGGTTTTGACTCCATGTTCGAGTTAAAATTACAGAGGTAATGACTTGCCAGAGGTTCGCGTCTGATGACGCTTCGCCTAGCACGCCTTGCAGTAGCAAAGCCCCACGTGAAATGGTACCCTCGTTACAAGCATCCGTACCCAGCATTGACTCCAGAGATGCAAAAAGTGCCCCGACCACAGCCTGTTGTGTCAACAAGGAAGGCAGAGAAGACAGAAGAGTGCTCCATAATGTCTTATAAGCCTGAGAACTACTATCATTCTCCAATAATCTCCGCCGGATCAGGGGTAAAGTCGACCGAAAGAAGGACGGCTGCGAGGGAGATTGATGCGTCGAACTCGGAAACATGCCCACACCAACAAGCTTCGTGAATAATTGAGTAAGAAGTAATAGGTCATCTTCAACTTCATCAGAGAAAGTCAGTATTTGAACAGGGAACTGACCTGTTACGAAAACCGACGACAAGGTGTAAAGAAGATACTCGCACCGCACGCTCAAATCATTGGTATATTCTGGCATCCCTAGTACAGGGGGGATGACACGACCCGCGAGAGCATTCGCAACCTTGCTTGGCACCGCAAAGACATTCCGGAGACAATCATCCCACGCCAACGACCTTCGCTCGGCGTCGGGGATTTCAGAGATAGTTTTGTATAGCCTGTCAATGGGATATTCTTTCGTGAGCCTGAGCAAAATGTCCAATGCGATTTCGGTCGGCAGCGCAAGGATTGATGAGTACGCGCACAATGCTATGATTCCTGCAGCAGTATTGGGTGAGTTTGAAAAAGTATCCGGGCAGAAGTACTGCTGAATCAGTGGCATGTATCCCTCCTCCTTCAGAGCGGGCTCCCACGTCGGCAGAACGATTTCCAAAAGGATGTGCTGTAGTACTGGAAAGATTTTGGCGACATCAATAGCTCCGCCAGATTCACTGGAATGTGCGTGGTGTCTCCTGTACTGTGGAGGTAGCAGCCTCGCCTTGTGCAATGGAACGCATAGCTGTCTGACCAAGTGATGGATGTCGTGGATGGATGTCCGAAGGTTGTTGACGACATCTTGGACAGACACCTCTGAATCGCTGACTGTGGACATGATGTCTATATTTCGACCAGGCGAGTTGGCTACGATCTCTTTAACTTCAAGAACGACGCCGAAACGATGTACATATATGCACCTCTGACACAAGCCCGATCAGGATCGTCGAAGTCTTTTAACTGACTACCCGTCCGTGGCAAAGAATCCGTAGCCGCCATCTATACAGCATCCAGGTAGCTTTAGACAACTTACTAGCTGCGCCGTTAGTTATAGCTAAACAGGTGTCAAGAGGCCACTAAATTCTTCGCTGGATCGTCTCTGCTTAAAATGGACTACAAAAGTAATTCTATCACAGTACATAACCAGCGTCTCATAAAACCCAGTACTCGTTCTTGGGAGAATCAACAAAGCTGACTTAAGTTTGCTGCTCCCAACCAGCCTAGAAAAGATGTCAACGCGTTATTCGCCCTGTGTACATTCTGCAAAGTTGGACTCACAGTGAACAATGCGTTGTGCTTCTGCCAGTCATACAGCTGCACAGGATAGGTCTTATCATCGGTCTTCTCCGCAACGGCCGCAGAAAACAGTGTCACCCCACTCGGCACGATATTTGGCGGGGACGCTTGGTGCGACGGCACAGTCGGCGCACGCGTCCCACCCTGCGCAGTCGCCACTACTTTGCGCGAGGCATCCGTCAGCTTTCCCGTCAAGCTCCGGGCAATTGCCTCTACCGTCGTTTCTACAGTTGGGCTGCCACCACTGGTGCCGTTGTTTACAATGATGTCGTTCACAACGGAAGGAGGAAGCATCATGACACCGCGAACTACCGTTCCCATCTCCCGTCGGAAAGCACAGGCCGTGCATGGCGAATAGTTGGGCCGAGCGAAAACCGTCACCGCACCAATAAGCCCGGTTTGGGAACCAGTATTTGTATGCAACTCGAAGTGGTATGAGGTGTTGAACGCGTGCTCCGGAAGCTCGGCCAGGACCACGAAGACGCGGTAGTTCTTAATCTCCTGAAAAGTTTCTGGGAGCCCAGCACTCGTGGGCGATGGAACTGGCAAGTGGCTCCATGCCTCAGCGTCTACCTGTGTTGCCGCCTGCTGAGGATCGAAGCCATAGAACTTAGCGATTCTTGCGCGAGCCGCAGCACGTTCCGCATCTGTTGCCGTCTGATCAACCTTGACACCCTGGAACTCTGGGTAGGAATAATCTACAAATGGATGGTAGGTGAGGGACACTACCACAGGATGGGAGAAACGGTGTACATTTGGGATAGGCACTCGCGTCTAAGAAACGAGTCTGTTGGGAGGTCCAGTATGTCCCATCTTCATTTCTGAAAGGGTACAAATTCCCACGAGCCCCAGTAGGAAGGAGTTGTTCATTGTACACTTGACTAAAAGTACCGCGTTGCTGCAGAAGGACAGTTATTTAACACCCATTGCCGAACTTGAGCGATTCACGGACCTGGGTCCAAGTGTAACTCGTGCCATTGTAAACATAGCCATCACCCATCCAATAGGTTGGGTAACACCATTCCCACAGCGCAACTAGATGGATATTCAAAAATATGCCTCCAATGAATGCGGAGTCGTACTCACTCAGCCTATCAACGTTGCTGTGGTGGACTAACAATCTAATTAGACTTCTGTCCTACATGTTACAGCAGACGGGACACGCACAGAAGAAGATGGGGTCGAAAGCGGCCTGGAAGTGGTCAACCTAAGTTATATCACGTGTTTCCCCCTTGTAACTCACATAATCTGGGTTAGTCTAAACACACGGAATCATGGTATACCGTTCAGTTTGAGTAGAGGGTTGGTATAGACGGGACAAACCATGTTCCCGTTTCCTCCCTATGCACCATTGCATGTTACCAACGGAAGAAATTCAGCTATTAAAAAAAACGTACAACAGTGCCATGAATGATGCCGTGGAGTGCTTCCAGGGAACCGCTGTTGAAGTAGTCTTCTTGCCTACGTGACTCATTCACCTCATTAGAAAAATTGTCATAGCTATGCGGATCAGTACAGGTGATCATAATTCTCCAGGCGGAAATTACTCACGCGATTGCGGGATCCAGATTATCTGGGAATGCGAATAACAGACCTATCCCCGAGCTGAGAAGAGACGCCACCGACTCGATGGAACTGTGACGAATCACAGACAATCAATATGAGCCAAACACAGTAATTGAATGGCTGACGTTTGGAGTGCAGCTATGTCGGAACCCCCCTCGGGGGTGCTTGGGGCGTGCCGATAAGTGCGCGTCCACTTCGAGAAGTATGCCGTTTGTCCACTCTACGTCGGGCACGGGTAAGCTATGGGGAAAAGAAAGCACTTGGTGGAATCAAAACCTCACCGGTACATTGTATACGTCTGTGAAGTCGGAAGGAATACCCCTTTCATAGGTGTAGTACGAAATTGGGTTCTGAACGGTGGCATTTTTGCCTCCCGAAAGCATGATCTCTATGGTGTCCTCGTACAGCACGGAGGGTAGCCCACTCGGATTGGTTGTTGGATCAGCCCAGTCCCAATACCTGTCCGGACATAACTGTTAAAGCGTTTCATTGACAGTTGCATAAAGACATACGGAAAGCGGAGCTGCTGAGCCTGTGGAACCCATTTACCAGCTTCCTGCGGGTATTGTTTTTCGATATTGGCTGCGATACGGTCAGCAATATTTCCGACTGCTTGCTACGAGATGTGTCAGCTCGGATAAGGAGGTGCGATTGAATCCACAGACCTCCATCAGCATCATATACGGGCGGTGCCAAGTGGTGAATGACACAGATCCATGACTTGAAAACAGTTTTAATGAAAGTACCATGTCTGAACGAAGCGACCTACTTGCAGTAACCTAAGTATGCGAGACTCAGTATATCGACGCTCAGATTAGTCAAAGTGGCGCACCTCCAAATCTTGAAGGAGTTGGTAGCGTATCCTTGGGATTATTTTCATCGTAGTCAGCGACTCTCTCTTGAGGTGACTTCCTATCCCCAACATATTCGTGATAAGGTTTGCCATGAATCGCAGCAATCTCGAAGAAGGAAGCCGCCGGCAACCCGATATCCGGTATGGTGATACCAAGAGTGGTGTCACGGACACCTTGGATCGCGGAGTAACTAAGGATGAAGAGTGTAAATTGGTAAGGATTGTTCTTTTGCATGTCTGTAATAAGAATACGGTCAAAAACAGCGCCTGTACTCTTGCGTCCAACGACGGGGTAATAATAAGTGGCTGTCCCCTGCAAGTTGTGTGCGTCCTCTGGGACAGCTACGTCCTTGGAGGTGACGGATGGTTGGTTACCCATAGCTGTAGCTATGTCACTGGAGGTCAAGAATGGAGGGATGCTCAAGCGGAATGACAACCTATTTATCTCTTTTGAGGACAACCACCGGTGAATCAGGAAAGTTCCGAAGAAAGACGCTGCTTCTGTTGAGAGCTCCAGGACGCCGAGGCTGTTCCTCCTTTCAATATCAAGCTTCGATTAAACGGGCCAGGGGCGCAGGGCGATGAGTAACATGCCGGGAAGCGCACACTAGACCCGATAAGTGTCCACAGTCCAACTGAAATCCTGATAGTTCCGACGGATTGCAACGCATACCCATCAACGATGGGAAACGCCAGGCTGTCCCAATCATGAAATGGCTTCGGCCAGAGGTTCCTGCTGCCGCTACTAAATAGAACACTTTTGTCAAGCGAGGGGTGCCGCATTGAAATCAGTGTCCTGTTAATTTCGGGTCATCCAACGTACCTATCATTACTTCATAATTGCCTCGTAGCATTGGAAGTTGCGCCGTGACACAAGTGAACGATCCCAACTTAGTGCCTCTGATCTGAACGGCAAAAAGATTTAGTGATCGCCAAGAAGCTAACCTTAAGGTAGGCACTGCACAGACCGAGGCGAAACCCATGGGTTGTCACTTGCCGGATCCTGTAGTTCGGCCGTCTTGCAGGTTGGTAAGTACAGCCCGCTGAAGTGGGTCAGACACATTTTCTAGACGTCATAGCAAACCTTCAACTAAATAACGTATATTTTCATCACAGAAGTTAAGTCCTCCGAAGTTCAACGTCAACGTCCAACCATCAAATTTGGCGCAGAAATGGTGGAGATCTAGATTTGAGTGTGACAAACTGTGAGAGCCGTCACATGCCACACCTATGCCGTGCCGAAGCGGAGATTGAACATGTCTTGCGGAGAAAGAGAAGCTGAGTAAGTATCACTATGGCGGAATCCTCCCACCGTCAGTAGTAATAACCACACATTGACGTCGGGCTGGCTACAGTATGCCCTCTTCTGCCTGTATCCTTTTCCACCTCTTTACTCCACCTCGGGTCTCCTCAAGTCCTACTACCAGCACCACAATTGCGGATTCCTGCCACTTACTCATTTTGCTTCGCCCCTTTTTAAGCAACGGGACAAACTGTCAACGTTACGAGGGCACCACTCAATCTCCATTTGAACCCTCGCCTCAGTGTCCGAAGTAGCCATGACTGGGCGACTGAGCATATGTATGCCAGGTGCAATGACACATAATCCGGAATGTACGTAGTACCGGTGCCGTCCGACGGTACGTGCAGCATCATTACCTCACCGCTGCCCCTATTCTGATTACAGAAGTGATGAGAGAGAGAATTTCTATATTTATATACCGCAACAAGTAGACTGCTACTAAGACGCGGTGCCCGAGGGCCAGTATAGTACGTTGTAAAGTATATACTACCTAATGGTAGTTGTGGAGTATACAGAAGTGATGAGGCAACCAGGAATAGTCGACTCCGAGGCCCATCCACGACCAGGGCTTTGTACTATAAAAAACTTTGGTCAGAATTGCCTCGTGTGTGATATTTAGTCTCGCACTGTGAATCGCAAGCGAAACAGACTAGCCGGAGCTGGCTGGTAAAGCCTGCCGTTCACTGGATACGGCCCCATCGGGTGATAGCCGAATATCTGGTCAGTGACGGAACCTGCAAACTAAGTTCAAACTATCAGCGCCAGGCCATCACCAATCACACTGTTCTAAAGGAAACCTGGTGTACCCCCTATCACCACTTATTTATAGGCATACAACCTCCATTACAAGAAGTCACCGCAAAACACGGCTGGTAACCCACCCGGCTACTTGACTATGGCAATTTAGATTGGGATAACACTCTCTTCCTCCTACTTAAGATAAGTTCTTATTGTTTGCGACATACTTCCAAATCTCGTGATCTAGTACCTATATGTTACCTGCCGTCAGGTGATTACTATGCTATTCCGTTGTTAGATGCCTGCGGCGGTCGCGCTCTCAACATGGCGCTCAGTAGGCGGCTCTCCGTCGATAATAGCGTGAACTTGCTCGCCGTGGTCCAAAGCATCGGCAGCAAAGTATATCAACAATGACATCGAAGATCGTCACAATGACCTGCATAGGAGTATCAGTATGTTTGCCCCCCGCGCTTACTGTGAATCATAACGAACAGTTGTGATCGCTCCGACAATGGTCATAACGACATTTGCGATGGCAGAGATTATAGCGTTAATGCCAGATCCGATAGCCGAGAATATCGATCCCTATACGAATTGGGTGACATGTCCATAGTTTGCAAAGAAAGCGACCACCTACCATGGTGGGTATGATGGGGTGAAAAAAGAGTGCTTGGGTAACTGAAGCGCATATGAGAACCCGAGGTGCCTTTATGTTGTCTGGGACGGGGCTTGGCCACGGTTCCGATATGACTGTCTGCATGACGTCGTCGGTCGATCGCAGCCGTTAACGTGGCGTTGTGCTACCCCACCGACGTCATGCTTGCCACTCTGTCAGGGAGTATGGTTCTCATTCGCTGATTGTGGTTACACGGTATCTACTTATGCATAATCGATCCTTCACGCAGTACAAACTCCAACCACTTTGAACGCCCCATTCGTCATCGCGCGGCCGATCTCGCCTGTTTCCTGCCATGTAACGCTCCCGGGTTCTTCTCCCACCTTCACACCAACAGTGGGTCCACGCACAACTATTTCGCCGATCGGATCGTCATTCTCCTCCAAATACGTGTCTTTCACGCCCCTCAGCTTTGCCTCCACATTGACGCTTGGTCCACCAACATGAGCTGGCTCGTCCCCCGAGGGAAGTATCTGTGCATCGAACCCCTGTGTCGCGAACACAGGCCCGCTTACCCAGGGATTTACGTGCACGTTGATTATTGGACCGACAACGCAATGCGTGCGGGGGTGAGGACTTCGCTCGAAATGGCCCCTGGTTGTATAAAAAATGGTTGCTAAGAGCTCAAAGTTAGCGTATGCTTACGCACCTCCGCTAGTAACGACAGCCTTCAATGTATTTGCCATGCCACCCAGCACACCTTCCCGCGCATTGTCAAGGACTGCGCGATCCCACAGGCCGTCTTTACTAAGGAATCCTTCTGCGAATGCCACCAGCTTGTGTCTCCATGCAAAAGAATACAGCCACGATTCCCTTGCGTGCTTTAGAATTGAAGACGACAAGTCCTCAAGGTGGTCCGGCCCGATAAAGAGTACCGTTGGGTAGGGAATCGGGTGGCGCCTCGCAGATAGCACATCAGCAAGGTTACGCACCCGCCCATCATCTGTCGGTAACTTGGTGTCGCCAACTCGAGTAACATCGTACATCCTGGTCGAGTCGATTGTCGCAAAGCTCGCGTTCTCGTACAAGGCACTGTACGCGATAACACGGCCATATGGCGTGCTCAACGAGTGGTTAGACACGATGGTATCGACGCTGGATAGTGCCATGGAAGGCGGGAACAGTGTTCGTACGGCTGCAACACCAGAAGTCATGTTCTCGTGCGTGAATCGCACGGCTTGCATTTGTCCAGAGGGTGCTTCAAAGAAAACGAGCGTATACGGGTCATCAGGACCTGTTCAGGACCGTCAGCAGTACATTCCGAACAGAAGACGATCGACTCACGTTGGGTACCCGCTGGCACCGGTTCCGTCGTGTTGGCACCATCGGCTTCTATCTGAGCCCATGGGATGATCTCCACTTGCCTTGCGGCCTTCGGGAGAATTTTCGCATCATATTTCCCGACTACTATGATTTTGTGATCATGTTCCCGTGCGTCGTGGACCAGCTCTAAAAGAACAGGGATAAAGTCTGCGTCGACGATGATAGCGGTGGGCGGGTGTGTCCCCAGAACGCGAGATAGAAGTTTTGGTGAGCACAATGTCATTGAAGTGAAAGAGTGCTTTGCAAGTGCGAGGTCGGCAACGAGGAACTCTGTGTAAGGAGAAGGGATGAACATCCGTATATCGGCAGATGATTCGTAGGAAAACATACCGATACCGTCGTTCAAGAGAAGCAGGACATTGGAGTCTTTCTGGAGGATACGAGAAAGGCCAGCGCCAAAAGCATTCACTCGCTCGTTGAGCTGAGCATTGGTGATCTAGGAAGATTTATAGTGAGCAGCAATATGACGGTGTGACATGTACGATGTACCTTGGTGGACCAAAGTGTCCGACGAGCCTCAAACTGTTGGCGCACCATGTCGTGCACAAAGTTGACGTCCTTATCGGGCTTGATAGGAAACTAGCAGCCAACAACAAAGCCCAGATGTCGTGCACGTCAGGTCGGTCACGAAGGAGTGAAGACGACGGGGTGGACATACCCTCCCCATGAGTCCTGTCCCATAGTTCCGGTAGACTGGACTCTCTCCAGGATGTCTCACACGACCCACGTCACTTTGGCGCCCCAGGAGGATGGGATGTACGAGTGGTTGCGGCTTATAGAAATTTTGCAGCAGATAGACAGAAATCCCGATGACACCCAGGACGATGGTGAGGTCGTCTGTCACTAGATAATCTGAGAGCGGCATCTTGACCGACGACTATAGTTATTGTACGTCGTTGTGGTGCAGGTGTCTTGTCACGTCAGAAGACAAGGCGATACCGTGGACACCGAATTGGCACGTCAAACTTGCATCAAACCAACGGGTTGTCCCGTAGGCGTCTCCAACCGTCGGCTATGTACATGCACCGCTGTGTCACACCCGCTACTGAAAGAGTCTACGACGTATCGACGTCGAACTTGCTAGTGTTAATCTTGCACTCTCCGGAGTAGTACATACTAGCAATCGGCTCTAATATGCCTCCTGGGTGCAAACCTTTCACCACCGACGTCCCTTTATTATATGCGCATCACCAGCAGCTGCCTAGTTCATCGACGTAAGAACAACATCAATTAAGGGCCAGGAGAGGTCTGAGCTGTGCTGGGGGACTCCGCACTGTCTCAAGTACTGGCTTCCCAAGTTCCACTGCTCGCCTGCCTGTGTGGTCACATGACGGAGTCACCTGATGCAATCCTTTACCCCTGACTTTACCGTCTTCGTTTTGACCGACTCGCCCCCTGCACTGCAGGCAGAATCATGGTCCGTGCGAAACAGTCGCTCAAGACATCTCCTAGGGCTAGGTCATCTAGGAAGGCAACTGGAAGGTCCCGTCAACCCATGCATCCCTCATGGACAGAGGTGATAACAGCAAGTTTCTACAGCCTCCTTTCCATGGCATCTCTTCCATATCCAACCGCTACGACCTGGTTTTAGGAATGCATAACCACAACGCCAGACGGGACGCAGAATGGTGTATCTCTCGACCTACTCTCAAAAAGGTGCGTCGTGTTTCTCAGTACGACAGCTTCTTGATTATTTATTGTCAGTTCGTCGAGTTCAACTATCAATTAGTTATGAGTGCCACAACAACAAGCCAACTCAACAGTGCTATTACTGTGGGGACAGAAAAAGGCAACTTCGTCCTCCCGAAAGGTCTGGGCAATTTATGTTCTGGATAGTTCCCCAGTTCTCATTCAACTCAAATTCAACCGTGCTTTGGATAGGGCCATCTGGAAAAGTGAAACTAGCACCTGAAAGAACGATAGGGACGTCGAAAGAGGTAAGATGGCTTCCTTCCTCTTTTCTCCCGTTGAAGGGCGTTATGAATCTCAGAATGCAAAGCCAGCTTCCAAGCGGCCCCCCTCTGCCAAGGCTACTACTGCTACACTTCCCAGGAAGAAGGCCACCGCGACGAAACAGTACACATCCAGAGCGAAGAAAGGAAGGTCGACATCCACCAGTGCAGCCGGTCGAAAAGTGGCCAAAAAACTTCCAACGAAGCGCGCAGCTGCAAAGAAGGTAGCCATTCATTTCCTCCAACAGTCTCAGTCATCTGAAATGGGAACTTCTAAATCCGTAGCGGCGCCTAGAGTCGCCAGTCCCCGACTCCAACAGGTGGGGCAGTATAGAAAGCTGGACACTATCGCACTTCGGCACGACCGAAAACGGGAACTTTTTCGGCAGTATGTTGGCTTCTTTGTAAGACGGACACTGGTCACTGCATACGTAGTGTAGTAGAATAGTAGTTCGTCATGCGGTAATATGGTAATTCGTCACGCGGTAATACTTACGGTACGTTGGTAGCACGGTATGTCAGTAGTAGGGTACGTCGGTAGTATGGTATGCTGGTAGAGTACCATAATTTGTCATGCTGTGAGAAATGATTATAGAGGCTGGGAGGAGAATAAAGATGACTTGAAGGGGGGAGTTGATCCAAAGGGGCTTCTAAAGCCTGGAGGGAGAAGTAGAATAGCATCTGGGGACTGTCTGACTGCAGGGAAGGGTTGTGCCAACCGCAACCTAACGTACACCGGTCGAGAGCTCTTCGAGAGTAGTATAAGAGTCCCGAAAAGCAAGAGGCACAGTGGCGAAACGGGGATGATATGTCATATGGCGTCGTATGGTGACGAGGCAGTGGGAGCAGAACGGGTCGCCGAACATCGACAACTGGTCCAATCAACACGTAACCAATGGGTGATGGTAGGGGGAATGACAATGAACACAGGAAAAAAGGAACTATACCGATCAGTGCACTTGTTTCTGAGATATGGGCAAAACCATCTGAAAGCACCTCAAGCACAAAAGTTTGAATATCTCTGCAACCACGAAGATGACAGTGGTGTATGATACAAGCCATCGTCAAGAGGTACAGGGTCCCCAAGGAGCAGGAAATTCGGTGGCGAAACAGGGGGGATATGCGCTGGACACAAATGAGGGGATGGAGGAGAGGGTGCTAATGACCAACGGCTCAGCATGACACTACAAAACCAAGGGAAATGACAGAGGGGAGTGCGGAAAATAGTAAGAACAAGGAATTGAGGGAATACGCGCACCCAATCCTGAGCTATTTGCAAAACTGTCTCCTAAGTGCCTCTGTACACCAAACTAACCATATCTCCTGAATGGCTGGAATGGCAGCAACGCGAGAGGGAGTGTTCGAAAGGTCTCGTTCGGTAGAATGGGAAATCCCTATTTGCAAGAGTAGGCGTAGAATGAGAAATGCAGCAAACGCGAAGGGATGTAGGAGGGTGGAGGATGAGGACAGTGCGCCGACAACCAACGGCTCAGCGGGGCGGCAGGAAACTTCGCAAGGCCATGGAAGGCGATGTGGGGAGCACGCAGAACAAGGAATTAAGAGAAACGGTGCACCCAGTCCGAAGTTATCCACAAAACGATCCTACACCACCTCTATCCACAAAAAGGGCTGTATCTCCTGAACGGCGGAGGCAGCAGCAACATCAAAGCAACCGTTCGGAAAGTCTCTTCGATTAGAATCAGGTTCCACATTTGTGAGAGGTTTGGCAAAATGGCACCTGAGGTACGCGTCTGATACGAAGAGAGGTATGGGGAGAGGAGGGTGCCAATGGCCAACGGCTCAGTGTGATGCTACAAAACCAAGGGAAATGACAGAGGGGAGCATGGAGAACATGAAGAACAAGGAATTGGGGGAATACGCGCACCCAATCCTGAGCTACTTGCAAGACCGTCTCCCTAATGCCTCTGTACACCAAACTAACAATATCTCTGGAACAGCTGAAGCGGCAGCAACGCGAGAGGGGTAAGTCCATGGGGGATGAGACTGTGAACGGGTGGTACCACCGTGCACAAAAAAACGAGACGCTCAGGGAGATATGCCATCCTGACCCCCCACTACCCTGTTCAGACTCGAAAACTCAAATAACTCTGGAACTATGAATGTGCGCACGACACACTGGGGGCAAAAACCAATGTTTAGTAAATAAAACATTGAAAAAGCAGATACTATGTTTCAAAACACAAAGAGAACATGGTAAAAATATTTAATCTTCCTAGACATAGTAACCCCCCGCCCCGGTGACATCCCATGGCCCCACGTAACCTACTCAGAAGTATGCAACGCTATCTTCTCCCCTTGCTACAAAAAAGCCCCCGGTCCAAGTCAAATCACATACTCGGCTCTACGATTAGCCTGGCAAGCGGATGCCACTCCAATTTATCTTCTTATCTCCCGCTGTGCTAATACAGGGTTCCACCCCCGTATATGGCGCAAAACTATCGCGGTCGCCCTGCGGAAACCGGGCAAACCAGACTACTCCGACCCCAGAGCGTACCGTCTCATCCAATTAGAGGAATGCCTTGGCAAGGTACTAGAAGCAGTCATGGCCCGCCGGCTTTCCTTATGGATCCATACCTACGGCTTAGTTCCCCCAACACAATTTGGCGGTCGCCCTGGCAGCTCTACGGTGGACGCTGCATTAACGCTAGTGAACGACATCGAAGCATCCCGCAATCATGGATTAGTTACTTCTTGCCTAACCTTCGACATTAAAGGGTACTTCGACTTCGTCAACCATGCCAAACTAGCCAAAATCCTACGTCAGAAAAACCTCCCCATCTCGTTGGTCAAATGGGTCTCCTCGTTCCTAACGCAACGTGAAGCAGCAATCTGCCTAGACGGCAAACTATCACCATCAAACCCGGTAACCAATGGAATCCCACAAGGTTCCCCAATCTCCCCAGCTCTGTCGATCATATATGCAAGCGCCATCTACGAAGAATTCCAACAAAAACTATCAACTCGCACCGTCCCTGTCAGAATTCCAACTTCCAAAGCAACCCCGGCAGTACTACTGGGTTACATAGATGACGGCAACCTTTACACTTCATCAGTCAGCCTTGACTACAATATCTCCATCCTACGAGACTCCTTTTACGCGATCACCCGAATCCTGGAAAGTCTCGGACTGACGATCGAACTTTCCAAAACTGAACTAATCCACTTTTCACGGCGCCGCAAGGAATCGTACCCTCATATTGATTTAACCTACCACGGCGCATCTTACCGTATCAACCCCTCGGACACCATCAAATGGCTAGGCATTTACTTTGACTCCAAACTATCTTTTCGCAAACACGTGCAAATGGTCACCGCAAAAGCACATTGTGTCGCCACTGGAGTCCAAATGCTTGCCAACACAGTCAAAGGACTACACCAATCCCACCTCCGCCTTATCTATAACGCATGCATCCGCAGTGTAATGACATATGCAAGCCCGGTTTGGTGGTGCGGACAAAAGTCGCTAGCCAACAAATTATCTGCAGTCCAAAACAAGTGTCTCCGACATATCTGCGCAGCCTTTCGTACAACCCCAGTTAGAGCACTCGAGATCGAAAGTGCTACCCCCCCAATCCCATTCTTTCTCAATGCTATCAACAGAAACTACGCTACCCGCCTACACAAACTCCCCCTCAATAGCCCAGTTATAATGCGTCTACCACAAATATGGAGAGGCTACAACCCACCGGATCACGCCCCTCCACTTCCCCCAAACAAGAAACCCCGCAACACAACACGTCGCCCTAGCAAAGTCAAATCTACCCGTCTCCAGATCCTAGCTAACCTTTCAGACCCCTCCATCCCACATATCGACGTCTTCGCTATCCCACCCTGGGATGACCTACACGAAAAATATCACACCAGACTCTCAATAAACCCAACAACGGCAGATGATAATAAGGACAGAAAACGTATAGCTAAAGCGCACATAGAACTCGCTCATAATCTCAACGCAGACTGTCAGCACTTACTTGTATATACAGATGGCTCTCTGAAGACTGAAGACGGCGACCGCAAAGTTGGTTCTGGATGGGTCGGATTTCACCTCACACGTGAAGTCTTTAGTGGCAAATACAACCTTGGAGGCAACAACGAGGTCTTCGACGCGGAACTCATGGGTTTGGCAAAGGCACTAAACGAAGCAGTCGTGTTCGTTCGTACGAACAATGTTCACCACATTCACGTTTTCCTAGACAACCAATCAGTAATCCAGGTGGTTACTGGCTCACCCCGTCTCACGTCGCAACATGTCGCCCTACAAATATGGGACGACATAGACTCCTTCCTCAGTAGCGACGTTTCAAATCACCTACATATCTCCTGGATTCCAGGTCATACCAAAATAAGCGGGAACGTGAGAGCAGACTCTCTGGCAAAAGAAGCCACGTCGACGCCACTTCCCGTCGATGCCACCACTACCACCTCGTACGCTTTCGAGAGACATAAAACACGATCACTCCTCCTAGAGGAATGGACCACCAATTGGCGCAATACTTTCAAAACCAATAGTCTCTTCTCTCTCGCCGACCGCCTACCCCCTACTCTTAAACCTCGCAATCACTTCTGCGAATCCAAGCGAGCGATCTATGGACGGCTTATCCAATGCCGAACGGGTCACGCTTTTGTAGGCGAGTACTACTCTTCTTTTGTTCCCTCGGAGGTTACCTCTTGCAAGTGCGGCGAACACATCCAAACCCGTGAACATATCCTCGCAACGTGCCCTATTTTTGAACCCAACCGTGATACTCTACGCTCCGCCTCAGAAGATCTAGTCATAACGGATATTTTAGGAACGGAAAAAGGAATCGGGGCTTTAACCGAATTCCTCAAGGAATCAGACGCCTTCAAGAAATCGAGAGGAACTGACCCAAACCAGACCAACACGCACCCGTCTTTAGCCTCAGAGTAATGCAACTTCTGTAAATTCTTGTTATCTTTCATTATCGTATGATACTCTCTTATCCCTTTACGATATCAGCACATAGCCCTCATCTGCCAACTATATACTATACGTTTCACTTCACCACTACCGTTTGGTAGCATGTACGATACATCTTACTCTACGGGCCTTCGGGCACCGCGTCTTAGTAGTAGTCTACTTGTTGCGGTATATAAATATAGAAATTCTCTCTCTCTCTCCTAGACATAGTATCTCTTTCTTTCATGTTCTTTTACTGTTTGTGGCTCAAATATTGGATAATGCCTCCAGTGACATCTCGTATATCATCTGGTATGTTTCTTCTAGTAGATTCATGTCCGAAAAAAGCAAATGGTTTGGTCTGGAATTGCACGAGTTATGCCCCAAACATGGTAGGGGGTAGGAACAACAGCTCACTGAGCGCATGAATGGTACTATCAAAATGAGGTTCCATATTTGGTAAAAAAGTCGGACGCATCCATTTGCTTGGAGTGGTACGTGCCTGTCGAACAACAACCCTCCCCCACTCCGTGGGAGTCGGGGAAGGATATAACGGGGACTTCACGACCCTTAGTGCGGGGGAAGACATTCAGGATACCAACTGTATCTTCCCTGAAGAGCAGGAGAAGAGCGAGTGCGAAATAGGTGGATGCATGCCATAACCTTCTGGTCTCAAACCTATTTTATCACTGTTTCCACTAAGTGGTTATTTGTTCGAAGGTTAATATACACGTACATATTTCACTTCAGGGGTGTGGATACTCCCGAACTGCTCTACTTGTGCTGACAACTGTATTAATAGGCATTTGCATCTTATGGGTTGATCACTCTGCGTTCTTCGAGATTACGTTTTGCGTTAGACTGACCGGGACGAAGTGGTCTATATGTTCTTACTTGAACACTTTTATTTGCAAAAGAGTATCCAAAGCTTGTTCCTAAACAGGATGGTTCTGAGAACCAAGCGTCTGCTCCCGGAACTTATCTCGACAATAGAAGTTGCCCAAAGTAGACACAATTAAGCTGCCTGGGACAAGGAGCAAGAGCAGACAATAAGCAGGCTATCGCTAATCGCTCATAGTGGTCCGCACTTAGATAACCTGACACGTTTGACCAACTTGCGACACTTCAAATGGCATGATAAACATGTGTAAGGTGATCACCGGGACGAACACACGGCGGAGGGCAGGCCAGAGGTACGCAGTCGTGACTTCCGCTAAATATGGGATTCCCGTCCCGCTGGATAGTTTGAGCTGCGGCAGGTGTGCTTAGGCTGTGGCGAAATATCACTCATTGTTCTCCCACGGAAGCAATGTATTTGTGTGGAGAAAATCAGGTGCGTGGCTGTACGGCAAGTGAGCCCCTTGTAATTAGGCACCGTCTAGTTAGAAATGAGGATGAGTACTATAACATACTTGGCAAGCTCGGAGGAGCAGCATTGGTGGGGCTCTCGCCAAATGTAGATGCGACGGAACTTGCAGACGCCGTGACTTGATGTGAAGTTGAAATGAGGAATGGCTGAAACCACGAGGCGGTCGCTGTACCGTCCAGCGTCAGGAACCAGTGGATTGGTGGTGAGGAACCTCGACAGCAAATACCTCCAGTATTATATACATACACAGCGTACATGGGTTGTTCCATGATACGTAGATAAGGGGTCCCGCCGTCGAAGCGATAAGGGTGATCGGATTACGTGATGTAACGCAGCAACGAGATTTTGAATTTTTGATGACCCGTCATATGCGACACCCTCTATTCCCCCGTTCCTACCACTTCGCTGGCCGAGCTTTGTCTAACTCCAACTCCCTAATGACCTGCTAATTCACCATATCTCACCATCAATGCACCCTCACATACCCCCCTGGCCTCTTGCGCCTCATAATCACGGACACCTGTCTTCCACAAAGCATCCCTATGGCACGAGGGCACGCAAGAACTCGGTTCTGAGACCAAGCACGCGCCTTCGCCATTCGTCAAATCCACCACCACGCAGGCTTAGACCCGTGCCTACTTCTCCAGCGCAGAAGCAGCATGAAGATCCTCTCTCTACTTTTCCTCTGCCAAACATCATGCTTCATCCAGAGGATGCCTCAAGCAAAGTTTTGCAAGCTATTGGTCGTTCCTTTCTCTCTGTGGTACGTCCCTTCTACTCGATGTAGCGCTTATTGGACCGACTCGAGGCCCTTTCGTCATTCATCCGGTCGTTTGTCGTTCTTAGGACAACCGCGCAATGACCATCAAAGATCTGGCTGAAATGGCATTAAAGTTTGGGCTAATGTGTCAAAAGTACGTTCAAACACCCCCTGAGATTTCGCATCACCGAACGTCTCATATTACTTCGTTTCTTTTGTAATTGCTTCGTGCCGCTAACCTGCTGTCCCGCTTCGATCATAGTGTTTCCGCTGCATCCCAAGCTATCACAACTTATATCCGAAATCACCTCTCGCGATGTGACACTCAGCAGGACCACCCCCTACTTTTGCGCCACGTCCTTTCGGGCACTCCCGCAGACGACGAACTTGCCCCTGCATTGTACAGCCGAGTAGGTGGTGCAACTAATGTAATCAAGTTAAATTCCAAGGAAGGTGTTGTGGAGAGGAAGCCTGCGCAGCCCATGAATGGTATGCAAGACGAAAGACTCACCAACTTCAGGCGGGGGACAATGGTTTGGTATCTTTCCAAGGCTGCAGGCGTGTCCTGTCCGTTTGCACGTGCTGGGATACGCCTGTGCGAATATGGAAAAGAGGGAAAACAGCGGTCCATCGTAACCGAAGACGCCCTCGGGTCGCCAAACAGGTTGAAATGGGACCGGGTGCACTGTGGAGAGAAGAGGAAGAGATTACGGAGGGGCTGCCGTCAGGCCTCGGAGGATTTTAACCGACAGTCAAGTATGGAGCGGCGGAGTCCAAGTCCGAATGCCGCCGTGTATGGCGCCGACTTCAGTGACAGTGACATCGAAGAGGGGCGACCGCCAAAGGTCAAGGTTACGCCCCGTCTTCGCCCGTCATCTGCCGTCCTCACCAGTTCACGGCCAACGGAGGTAATCGATTTATCTGCAGAGTCCTTGTCTTCGGGGGAGTCAAACGAAGATGTCAGCATGCAGCTGGCGTTACCCGACGCCCCGTGGAGTCTTCCGCCGTACCCCCGTCGATCGATCACCGTTCCCAGCCATACATCAACGTGCAACAACTCTGTACGCACACGTTTTCCTTATGCCGATGCCAGGCGGTCGCCGTCAGTCCCATCCAGTGCCTCACCACCCCCAGACTCCGATCGTGGCGAGCTTGACGTAAGCTTCGATGCCGAAACCGACTTCGACTGGGATTCTTCGTCCATATCCATTGCCTCCCCAACAGTCCTTCTGAGATCCATCGATGGCACTGATTCCGAGTCCCTTCCGGAAGTCAAACAGGAGCCCCAGGATGTACGTGATATGCTGGACTTATGGGAGGATGTCGACTGTACGCCACCGAACCCGTCTACTGTCTCGTCTGCAACAGTCAAATTGCCGCCGGACGACGTAAGGACTGATGAGTTCGAGTTCTGGGAGTGGGAGTTTGAAGGCAGTTGGTCTCAAGCTGTACACCCTGAAGGAGACATGTGCAGCACTGACACCAGAGTTGACATAGGAGAATCACGGAATTTGTCCACCCCGCTTTCGTTGCCCGGCGTGTCTTACTCTCCCGGACCCGGTCTTCCGGTATCACCGTGCTCCTCTCACACACCCTCGTCATCGTCTTTCCACTCGTCGGTGTCACCGACTTCCGATGTTGGTACGGACTCTTCGTCCCGGTGGCCAATGCCACCATCGCCACCATTATCTCCTCTACAGTCTTCGGCTTTCACTCCTTGTCCGCCATTTCACGTTTCATCTGCAGACGGTGCTTTGACTTGGCAAGACACGGAGTTGCTCGGACCTGACAGTGTCCATCCAGAAGAGTTTGAGGAGGGGTGGACGGACTCTGGGAAAGGGCCGAATGGCACATGTTCTCGATCAGCGCGGCTACATGTGAAGTTTGCTTCTGGACGAGTAGGTGGTACCTTGACGGAACGGGAAAGTCAAATACCGTCACAGACGAACATCAGGCCTCGGGATACTGCCGCAACTGATGCTCGGCCTTCACTGCCTTCGTCTAGCGTCATGGTGTCTGATACTATAGTAGTACACACCTGTCAACCTTGCACCCCTGGCATTATTGCGACGCAAGTTGAAGGTGAGTGTTCTGAAGCCGGCATGAACATAGCTGACGTAATCTTGAGTAGGTATATCTGTTTATCAAACTAATCTCGGTTCGACAGTACTGCTGAGACGCATTGACACCGACTTTGTGAATCTTTCTATAATTCTGTCTTATCTCTCTTTGTCCGTACCGTCTCCCCTCCCGCTGGGTTGCGTCAGTGTCTTTCATAGGTTGTCTTCGATCAGTGGGCTCTGGGTACCACTTGGCGTTGCTAGGACGTACGCGCAGGGACTCCCAGACGCCGTCAAGGACACTTTCCTGTCGGACGAACTCGTCATGCAGTTTCCTAGTGCGCTGCAGGACTTTCACGCGAAGAGTACACCTGGACGAATGCTTAACCAGTTTGGGCCGCATTTCAAGTCGTCTACGCCGAACAACTCCTTATCTTCAACACTCGTGCTTGAACGTGAACAAACCCGAACCAATAGAGAGGTCATATGGGATGCACCCCTCGATGTGGTTCTCGAAGAGCCCCTAGTGACGATTCCACCCTCCTTTGACGTGGCCTTGGCTGCTCTACGGCCCGAGGCTCCTACCGATGACGCCTGTCATGTCCAGGAGATGCCACTCAGTCAATTCGAGCAAGAGATGTTCCACTCGCTTTGTGTCTGTCCTGATTGGGAAGATGAGAAGGAGACTAAGGCGGTTGGTTCACAGAGCTCAACCGAGACTTGTAGTAACGGGGAGAAACCCTTGCGACGCTCGAGGAGGGTTGCGGATGCCGCTGCTGCACGCTCATGCGCTACGCTGGGGACAAGGGATCCTCGGCATTCTTGACTGCGCCACTTTTCGTATAGCTTGGCACGCTGCCCTGTGATCTGCATACAGACGCATTTGAATGACTTCGTTTTCTTAATCGACTCCGGGGTTAGACGATATATTGATTATTGGCTTTCGAATTCTTCGTATACCATTACCAAGTAGGATGCTATTACACCCATGGCTCTCTTGGTCTGTAGGCTTTGCCGTTTCGTTCTTTTGACCTACTTTGTTATTATTCTTTCTCTTGAACGTGCGCCCCGCTCACCGAGAATTAATTTGCGCTGTATTACGCCTATACACTATATTAGTGGTCGCGTCGGAGTGTGAATTTGAGAGCCTCTTCGACGAGTCTGTCCACCACAAGTTTCTCTTAACACCTTTACTACTAAGTCCTCCGTATTTTTGCTGGTTTAGGTACACCAGGCCACCCCCAAAGTACCAGTGTTCGGTGGACCAGGTCCATCACATATCCTTGCTTATTCTCGTTTTCCTTTTCTCTCTTTTTCCTCGCCCAACGCAAGCTAATTTACTTCTGTCAACCATCGCGCAACGAAGCAACCGACTTGGCCTCAATTCTTTTTTTTTTTTTTTAAAAAAAAAGTCCGGTAGTCTTAGCCTGGTTATCCCTTATTTCTGGTCAACTGCAGACGGGCTCGCCATCCGTTAATCACTCCACCTCACCGAACGGTAATCTCTAATTTGCACACGAAAATTAGCCCTATAATGTCTTTATCTGCCTCCGACAACAATGGCTCCTATTCGAGAGTTCCTTCGGGTAAAACACCTCCCCCAGCACCATCTGCTGCCTTTGCAAAGAGGTAGGCGTTTGTGTCATGCCGTGACGTTTCCCTTATTCACTTTCACGCCGAAGGGCCCGAGAAATTCAAGCAGAGGAGCGCTTAGGGAGATATAGGCCCCCTGCGCTGCGCGCTCTTGCCCCTTCTGGCTCCCCGCCCAATGATATCACTGCAACCGTGAATTCCCCTGGGGATGCTACTGGCATCTCCCCATCCAATTATCCACCCGGATTTAGGAGAGCCAGAGCTGGGACTCTGCCTTCCGACGTCCACCTCGCCGCTCAGCGATTCGCCGCTGCTTCAAACACACTGAGTAGCACGAATCCGTCCACGGAGTCGTTTGCAGAACAACTACAGCAGCGGCAGAGTGCTAATACGCCACCAAGTGTTGTTGCACCAACCCGTCCTGGACTCCGTCATGCGGTCACCTGTGTCGTCCCAGCGGCTGCTGCTGGTACTCCTGCCGGCACCTCTGAGCGTGTGAGCCGGCTACGGTCTGGTTCGTTGAATTTGCCATCGGCTGGCCTTTCCAACGCATTCGGTCCTTCTATATTCTCGTCGTCTTGGTTATCGTCTGCAAACGGATCCGGTTCTTCATTTCCTGTTCTGGATGAGCTTCGTTCTGTGACTTCCGCGGACTCGGTTGACGATTTCGATGTCCACACGCTTGATTACCTCGGTTTGGACGATAGTCACCGCACACAACCAGCACCCGCTTCCCTGTCCGAGCTACGCACCCAGACGCAGGCTGCTATCGCTGGCAATCTGACCAGCCATTCCCGCCTGCGGGCGAGCACGGTTTCCAACCCGTACCGCGCTCGCTCTTCTGTTGCAACTTCCTTGCTATCAACTCCCAGCGCTGACGAGGAGGAGGCGTACATGGAAAATGTCGAGGCGCAGCAGTTATATGAGCGTCAACATTTGGTGTCTTACGATGGTCTTGTTCCAGAAGCCAACCTTTTGCACAGTTCTTATGTTGCCAAAGGGTTCAAACAATCGGACCACCTCTCACCGTCTGGCGCGTTTAACGCCAGACCGCGGGCTATATCTGTGGGTACCCTTGATGATCCCATCCGTTCCTTTCAGCGTCGTGCGACGAGCGAGAACCAACCCGCTTACCTTGGTGATATCGGTGCCACGTCCAGTGGACTCGGTGCGGTCACCAGTCCTGCTGGCATTCTCAAGTCTGACGTCAAGCTTGGTTCTCGGGCTACCCCTACATCTAATGTTCACTTCCCAACTAACGAGCTCAGCAATCGTGCAGCTGCGTATTTGGTTGCCCCCAACTCTCAGGGACGGGCTGTCTCCCCGAAGGCTGAAGCGAACAACAATTCGCAGATCCAGACCCCGACCAGATCTCTATGGATCGGCAATCTGGATAGTTCGGTTACGAGCGAGCAACTTATCCATGTCTTCGCGCCATACGGTGCCATCGAGAGCTTGCGGTTGTTACCCGAGAAGGTTCGTGGTCTGCGGTTGGATGTCATCATATCCTCATGAATTTTGTCAGGAATGTGGTTTTGTCAACTTCGTTGATCAGGCAGATGCTATCCGTGCCAAGGATGACGTCTTGAACAGGCTCGCAGGTAATATAGGTATGCCGAACGGACAGACCGTCCGTATCGGATTCGGAAAGGCGGATAGTGCTCCCGTTGCTCCAGCCAAAGGAACTACCGTAACCAGTTCCGGGGCGACCTCGCCTAACAACATGGGCAAAAGCGGCAGCCCAGGGATTAGTGGACTGGATGCTCAGTTGCAGTCTACTCCGACTCGTGCACTTTGGATTGGGTCGATTCCGAGTACTACAACTCCTGCGACCATTCTGAGCGTTTTCAGCCCTTACGGTCCGATCGAGTCTGCCAGGGTCTTGACTCATAAAAACTGCGGGTTCAGTGAGTGAATGCTATCATCAATATCAAATACATACTGAGCTCTGTTTAGTCAACTTTGAGCGATTGGACGATGCTGTGAGGGCTAGGAAAGCGCTAAATGGTCGTGACGTTCTCGGAAGTGATGTTGGTGCCATCCGCATTGGCTTTGCGAAGGTACCTGTCAAGAATAGTCAAGAAGGAAACGGCACCCAGGATGAGAGCCCAAGTGTCGCAGTTCAAGGTATTGGTGACCTGAGCGTCGGTGCAACCATCCACGCGCTGCGCAGTGTCAAAGGTGCATCCACAGTTCCCGCCGATCAGCAAGTTCTTGGCGGGCAGGTAGAGAATTATCGCTCGAACCTCTTGCTTAGCATGATTGGGTCGGGCATGCACAACCTAGCCTATGTGTCCGATGGACTTTCCAAACCAGCTGGATGGATGCCCTCAGTGACAGAACAGCAAATGATTATGAGGGAGCTTACGAAGGGATCTGCGGATGCGGAGGCCGATATCCAGTCGCTTTCAGGTACGCTAACTAACATTGGAGGCACATTTGTTGGTAATCACCGTTCTCCCCAGAATTCCGCCCACCTACAATGTATTACACGACCATTCCCCTCGTATCCGAGAGGCAGAACAGCAGGCGCTGGGATGCATCCAAACTACGGGAACTTCGCAAAAGACTGGACTCCAGTACGATGTCGGTGGAAGAGATTGATCAGGTTGTTGGTGACTTTTTAGATGGAGAAATAGTTGACTTGGCATCTGACTGGTTGGGTAATACGGTGCGTGTTTTCCACTGTTCTGAGAAACCCATGAAGACTCAGGCGACTTCTTCGAAGGTCGTCCAAAAGCTCTTTGAGAAATGCTCTTCTACGCCGAGGTTTGCAATGTTAGAAAGGATCACCCCTCATCTCGCAATGATCGGAATACACAAGAACGGGACGTGGGCCGCGCAGAAAATAATTGAATGTGTACAATCACCCGAGGAAATAGCACTGGTTGTCCAAAATTTGCGGCCTTATGCACCACCCCTTCTTCTCGATCAATTTGGCAACTATGTCGTGCAGTATGTACTATGACGGGCATCACCTCTTCCGCGCTCTGACACAACTGCTAGGTGTTGCCTACGCTTTGGTACGCCTGCTAACGACTTCATCTTCGATGCAATGGTCGACCGTATGTGGGAAATTGCACAAGGGCGTTTTGGCGCCCGGAGTATGAGGGCTTGCTTGGAGAGTCCTCACATCACTATCAGTCAACAGCGCCGCATTGCTACTGCTGTCATCCTGAACTCGATACCTTTAGCTACCAACCCGAATGGCGCATTGTTACTCACCTGGCTCCTGGACACCTCTTCGTTCCCGTCGAGATACGACCTTCTTGCTCCCCGTTTCACGCCTCACCTGTCACACCTATGCACGCACAAGTTGGCTTCCCTCACGGTTCTTAGGATTGTGAACCAAAAGATAGAACCAGAAGCCTCGCGACAGATCGTGCAGGCGTTATTTTCGTCTCCAGGAGACCACGTACTTACGGATGTGTTGGGCGATCAAGTTAATGGAGTCGCCGTCGTCCACAAAATTTTGACGAGCCCATTCCTTGACCCAGAGGAGAAACCGAAGTATATCGATGCCACAAAACGTGTCCTGATCGAACTCAAAGTCATTGCGACACAAGCGTATCGTCGTTTAATTGAAGAAGTTGGTCTCCCCATTCCCAGCTACCAGCCGACGTACGCTGCTAATGGACCACCTGGGAAGAAGGCACCCTCTCAACACGCGCAGACTTTACCTGGCCTTCCTTCCGGCTATCCGAACAACGACCAAGGTCTGGCGTCGATGATGGCTGCCCTACAAATGGGTGGTCAGAACCCACATTCTGGACCTCCTCAGCTGCAGATTGATCCTGCATATGGGCCAACCAGTTCCCAATTACGCAACCGGCCATCCAACCCGCCATCTGCATTCTCCCCCTCCACGGACTCTTTCAATCCCTTCGCGCTGCGATCTCCCGACGTCAATGCTCCCCGCTCAGCGATCCGTCGTAGCCACGGTGGATTGATGCCGTCGAGTACCCCTACTGTTCCGTACAACAATCAGCCATCCAGCCTCCCACAACCTGGGAGCGCTCTTGGAATGGGTCAAGTTCCGTACAGTCCCCAGGGTGTTCCCCCACACTATCAGCCGTATACCATGTACCAGGTATACCAACAATCGCCGTCGACGAACATGGGTGCCTTCAGTTAAAATGATCTAGCTAACGACCATGACCACGACACTGCCATCAAACGTCCTGCTTTTGTATGTATTGCCGTCCCACCATGCTATGGTCCAGGTTCTTTTCATAGACGCTCATATCCACTCCTTTCTGATACCATCTTCGCATCAGCGATCGTGCAAATTACATTCCTTTATGTTCATTTTTGTCTGGTGAACTGCGCAGAATTCAGGGCGGTTGACTTGTGCTGGATTGTTTGCTACATCTCCTTCAATTTTTTTTTCTATTCATTCTACCCCGTCCTATCGAATTGTGTATAAATAAGCAACGGAGGCTGTAAAACACATAGCCATACACTATAGACGAAACAAATTGGCTTCCCCAGTTTTCAAAATTTGCAACGGCTGTGGCATGCAATTGACGGTTACAGAGTCCACATTGACAGGCACTTGAACCATCATGGGTGGAGCAACATCTAAGGTTGTCCGCAGACTGCCCAAAGAAAAGTCATCGTGGGCTGGAGGTCGAACACCGTCTGACCCTCGTGCAACCCCGCTGCAGGAAACTAAATTTCCACTGGCCAGTGACAGAAAAACCCGAGGCAAGCACTGGCGTTTTCACGAGCTGTCGACACTTAACAAACCGCCAAATGTCCCTAGCCATCGAGGCCGACGGGAAAGACCCGCAATTCATGTCCAAGCTGAGCAAGCTTGGGCCTGTGCGTGTCGATCACCACATGCAGCCAGTCCAACTTGTACGTGCTACTTCCATAGTCAACAGTTCATCGTCATCCAGTGCCTAATGTGATTCATTGATTTGTTTTCTGTCGGGGAGTTAGACAGACCACGCCCAAGCTATGCACCGTTCCCAAATGCAGTCTGAAGTGGAGGCGACGAATACCCATGCGACACGCAATCGTCTACTGGTCTCTTCCCTGAACAGCTTGTTCGACACCCGTAAGTCTGTAACGTCCACCACAGAACTAGAATCGCTCGCGAAGCGGCACGGGATCGACGTCGAAAGACTTCAGCAACTTTGTCGGCATTTTAACACACCGAGCGTGGATGAACGTACGATCGTCAGGATGACGGACGAGAACGGCGAGGAATCCGTGACGATGATGGTATGTACATAAGATCCTGCAACAAGTAATGCCAGTCTCATCTGATGTCTAACCAGGCCCATTGGGTAGACCCTCGACTATAAAATCTTCAGCTGAGTTGATGAGTACAGATATCGATGCTATATAAGTTACAAGTTGTATGCAGTACAAAACAAATCTGAATGAGTAAGAACCCTAAAAGTATATGCGCAAAGCACTGGTCTGCACAGATTCGGTAGGGCAGTAGGGACACTTGACGCGACTGGGAGGGTATCAGCCTCAATGCGTGGCAAGGAGGAATTCGACCACGAACCCATTGCCTTTGCTGAGCTTCTGCAAGCTATCTTTGGTGATGACATGTCCACACATCATCATCATAGGAGGGTTCTGTTCCGTGGACTGTTCCTTCGACACAGGACATGCAAAGATGGAGTGGTAGCGATTCTCGGGCGCTAGAGTAACCTCGATCTAGGCAAAACTAGTCAATCAATAGAATCGGGTATCCAACACGAGGCCACATACCGGTAACTCGTCACTCTGGCTCCACTCACTCTTCTTCTCTTTCATTACTGTCCGGGCCTTCTCAATCCTCGCCAATGCACCCCCAGCACCAATATCACCAACCACTTTTAGTGGAACTTGGCGGCTCATGCCGAGGCTTGCACAATACTCTGTAGCGAAAAGAGACTCGAGATCAGTATGTACCGTTGGCGATGCGAGATCCGCATAGGGTGACTGTTCCAGCTTGTTCTTAGGAGGGAGATACATTACGCATGACAGGAGGCGTCCAAATTCGGCGGTGTGTTCGGTATAGAAGTTACGGAGAACAGTATTGGCATAAGAGATTGCAGGTTGATAATCTGGTGGTTTGCAAGTAAGAAGGAGACGAATATATCGTGAACGATGGAGGTAAAATTCCAACGGGGACGATTTCGACTGTAAGAATTTGCGATTCTTCGAACACCATCTATACATAACGCGTCAGAACTGAAAACACCGTTCTGACGATGATACTTACTCTAATGCGGGGTCAATATCCCGCATTCGTAGAGCAGTCAGGATGCGATGGAGTTCCTCGAATTTACAGCGGATCTCTGCGTCAATTGTAACGCCAGATTCCTAAGTGAGAAGCAGATGAGAAGACCTGAAGCGCATTAGAGAGCTTGCAGGGTCACCTGAATGAACATCTCGGCGGCGGAGAACTGGCCCGTTCGCAAAAAGTGTATTGCGACAATGGCATCAAGTGATGCTTTCGCATCGTCCGCCGTAAAGAGTGGGTCGTACGATGGCAGTGGCTGGGTAAATGTCTGCCGCGAGTTACTGTGAGCCGGCGTATAACGGATGACACGCACAACTCGCACCTTATCCAAAGCCTTACCCAGTCGGACAATCGCATTGTATATTTCCTTCTGCTTCTCGTCAATCTCCTTCTTCTTGGCCTCGATAGTTTGTGCTAGCAATGCCAACGTGTCTTTGGTAACAGGCTCTGTCTCCATCTTGTTTTTCATTTGGCAGAGAGTCTGCACAAGCGAGTCCAATGAGCCTTCAATCGACGGATTCTTCCCCTTCGATGTCCCCTCGGTGACAGCTCGCAGCTTTGCGAGCTCCTTCAAAGGAAGATCCATGGTAGCAAATAACCATGACACTTGCAAGTCCACCCCATATGTACACTCACTCCGCATGCACAGCCACCACCGGTAACACTTGCTCCCTATAAAAAAAAACACTCACATGCCTCGATTTCTTGTTGGCGACGAGCTGGGCAGTATCAAATCCGTCACATACGATGCAAAGGCGCACTCCGACTATAAGATTCAACTAAAAACTCTCTACGATGGTACCGCAAGTGGGCGAACACGGGGCATTCAGAGGTTGGCTATTAACGACAGAGGGGATGACACATTGGTACGTAGGACTTCTCTTTCCTCCCTTGCGATGCGAAAGAGAAAACATGGGAGACGCGCACTCAAACCAAGGTTAGATGTTAGCTTCAGCCCACGCTGATGGATCGCTTTGTCTGTCGTCGCTGACCAGCGACGACCAGCTACAACAATTGCACCAGTGGAAGGAAAGCAGAATAAAATCCGAGCAGACGTTCATCGGGCTTGCAATGTCACAAAGGTAAGTGCTTCAAAACCACCACTTATAACCTCTGGAACACGACACTGGCATTCTGGCACCTAGCACTGTCTTCTCTTGTACGTCAAATGGAGCTTTAAGGCTCTCGACTTTGGGCGAAGAAGCCGGATCTCCGACACACAGACTTGCTGCTCTCCCATCCAGGCTCGCTGATTGCAGGTTGGGGTGTGACAAAGAGACGTTCGCTTACGGCGGGGACGAAGTAGAATTATCAGTGTGGAATACCGAGCGTGCATTTCAACCCTCATCTCCTTCAGAGGATGCGTCACATATATCTCCGAACAACACCAAAAAGCGTAAACGCGCCAACGACACCCTATTTCCCGGCGAGATCTGGCGTGCCAAAAATGTCCCGAATGACTTCCTTGGACTCCGCCAGCCAGTGCACAATACTTGTTTGACCTATATCTCTCCAACTAGCTCTAACGGTCAGCAGCACCTATTAGCGGGCACCCGATTCGGCGACGTTCGTCGGTATGACACGCGCGCAGGTCGTCGACCTGTGAGCGACTTTAGGAGCATTGGCAAGATCGGTGGTGTGCGTACCATCGAAAGGGGCTTTTCTGAGCAGTAAGCACTCATCGACGGCTTCCGAGAGTGTTTATTTACGTCAACGTGTTCTAGCGAAGCCTTCGTGTCTGACCAAGGGTCGAGTCTGTCTGCCCTCGACTTGCGTAACGGCGGGATCCTTTACAGTTATAAGGGTAGGCCAGTATCACTATGTGAAACCATTCTATGTAGCTGCACACCTGTATAGGCATATCGGGTGCAGTGACATCCGTCTCACCTTCGCCATCGTTCCTTGCGTCTGTAGCCTTGGACCGCTATACCAGAATACACAGCACGTCCCCTCCACTGGCAGAGGTGGGAAAGCGAGCGGATGAGAGGGGTACTACACTAGGAAAAGTGTACATGACGACCCTTCCGACGGTAGTCGTATGGGACCAGCAAGAGGGGATGGGCGTGGACGGAGAAGAGGACGAGGATATCTGGGAGACGATGAAGCACATTGAGGACAGTGATGAAGAGTGAGTCTGACTTTGGAAGGTGGTGTAGCCCTGATGTGCACAGGGTCCTTAAAGCGTGGCATGTCCGCACTTGTTGGATCCTCCTGTACGCTTACTATGTACAGCTATACAAACCACTGTGGCTATGCAAAAACTACACCCCCATGCATCATCACACAAGTGGTCCTACTTCGTCGGAGAGTATGAGACACGTTTTCCCTTACTATGAAACTGCACTAGTTTCCGATCTTGCTCTTCCATGTATGAGCTTTCTCAAAACCGTTCCTCCCAAATTGGTCTAGGTTTTGCGTCAAGAAAAAGCGCGGAACGTGGCGGAGTCACTCACAATCCAACAACGTTTGCTGCACTTCTTCCCTGTTTGTCATGACGAACGGTCCGTACTGGAAGACGGTCTGATCGAGGGGTTCACCTGCAATCTGTACAGGGCAAGGGTGCTATAAGTCAGCGAAAAAACCCGGTGACCCAGTAACAACGCATCACCAGAACGAATTGCGTGTCATTCTCTGTCGCGGTAAGCTGTACACCCGGCTCTCCGTTATTAGACAGGACGAGTGTGTGGAAGTTGTCGTGAACTGGCCCATCAATGTCATTTCCAATTCTGATAACGCCTTTCCATACTAGACAACACTAGTAGAAAGATCTGATGGAGGGATTCCACACAGCAAGTACATACTGTATATGAACGCAGTCCACCCTAATGCTGTGGCGGTCCTTGTTGAGCATTTGACCAGAGTGGCGCTAGAAGACATACGAATGTCCTGGAAAAACGTTGTCCCCGATTCCTCCATCATCACGTGGAGGAACCAACAGCCGCCTAGAGGTCGGACGGGTGATTCAATTCCGTGACTCTTGCCGCTGATGACCTTGACCTTGATTGGGCCATCATGGCCCCTCGGATACGCTGTCGGAATGCTGTGGTTCTCGTGGTATCAGCTGGGGAGATGTACCCACGCGTCTAGTAGGATGATCCAAAACATACGCATCTGGACCAAGCTCCTGGTACGATGGTTCCTGGAAGTAGGATCCCGTGGCGTTATTACTACGCGCCACGTCCTAATAACAAATTAGGTCCACTCACGACCATCTTGTACTACGCAGGCGATCACGCGTACAGTGTGTCAGTGTACATGACGAGCAGTTGCAAGGTGCACAAGACTACCTGTTTGGGCAAATCTACCCAGAGTTGGAGGCCTCTTGGTTCCGGAACGCCAGGTGCGTGAACAGGCATCTCGGCGTGGATGATGCCCTTACCCTGTAGAAAAAGGTGGACGCACGTTTGAAGGTAGATGTGAAGGGCAGATCGAGGGATAAAGCAGAAGACACACAGCGCACATCCACTGGACACCGCCGGTCTCGATCGTGCCAGCATGGCCGGCCGAATCTTCATGGCGGCTCGACCTTGGATAAGGATATAGGCTGTATTAAGGGCGTCTCAGAGTGCATGGGCTGGAAGCTTACCCTTCGAGCATGTACGTGACAGTCGCCTGACCCCGATGGGGATGATCAGGGAAGCCCTGAAAGGGGTTGGACAAAGAGATAAAAGGGAAGAATGCGGCCACACACGGCTCCTTTTGAAACGTGGAAATGATCGAGCATCAAGAACGGGGTGAGGTTGCGCAAATTCATAGATCCAATAGAGCGCCGGACGCGCGCACCCACACCCTAATAGATATGTAAGTTTAGGACGTTCCGTGCCAAGAATGAAACACAACCTCCGCGGTTTCGATGGCCGAGACTTTCTTGATGACGCTGCGAGAAGCTGTGGTTGGCAAAGACATGATTAATGCACTACTAAGTAATCGGATTCTTAATAAGTTTCAATATATGATGATGGTGACTTGTCCTGACTTGGCACAGCATGACATAATCAAAGAAACGCTCGGAGGTCGCACGTGCGACGCGAGTGGACAGCTTCCCCAAATGGAAATCAATATGGCAAAAGGAGTCATCGGCTCAGGTATTTTTATGATCTCAGCCCCCCCCCCTTGCCAAATTTCCTTGTGTTCCTCCTCCCTCCCCACCCATCCATGGACAGGTTCCTCGCTCCCAACACTTCTGAGGCGATTGCCCACTCCCACTTAACGTATGTATGCCCTTCGTCGTTGTCTCGCGTCACAGACTTAAATAGCCCGTGTAGCCAAAACTGGTTCACTTGGGACCAGGACCACCCCTCATTCAACGAAACACTCGTTGCGGGCTGCGCTTCCTATCAGGCCTTCAACCGCTACCTGTCGGACTCAGACCTCTTCATCGTCCCTCAAACCCGCAGCGAACTACAAAGCGTTCTGTGCGTTGCCCCACCGCGTCGCTGTAACCCCAACAAAGATGACTCATGTCTCCTCAGACGCAGATATGCTTACGATAGCATCCACAACGCTATATCGGTTTCCCGTCAGACCCTTCAACCTGGCGGATACAGCAGAGTATGCCGTTTCCACCGCACTGATGTGGTCGCGCTGACTTGCGCACAGATGTGCATGCTGGCTGAAAAATCAATCCGTAACGTCCTAAACACAAACGACAACACCGAATTCCTCCTAGCTCTGCATGCACCCAAGTCAGCATCCCAACCAACATCTGAGCGAACGATTTCGAGTGCGGGTATCAGAACTTGAGCCGATGCCACTGCCCGTTACAACGTGACGACGACGTACCCAACTATATGTCCCTCGGCCTCTATCAAACATATCTGTATCCTCACGTTCCCACCGTTTCACCGCACTGTATCAACTTTTCTCGCAATACGTTCACGCTTATGGCTGCATTCGCGGTTTCACACCTCATCTGTACCTCTAATACACACCACTAATTATAGAATCATATCAGTTTGACATACTTTTCTCACGTCTACGCACTGATCGACACCTCCGCACACCCTCTGATCACCTAAATGCCTTCTGTCAATCAGTGCGGCAGCCGAACTAAGGATATCTCGGATGTCATGTACGTATGTGATGATGAGACAACATACGTAATCATTGGGGACACTCCACTTTGAAAGTTCAAAACGTTGCCAACGCCAACCCCGTTAGGAACCGATAGTGGTGGATTCTGTCTATGCCAAAACCCGTAAGCAGCCGGTGCCACACTGATCGAGCTCGCAGTGCCCTAAGGATTCCGCTTTTGACAGTAGGCAGGCCATCAGCTAAGTCATGGACAAACCAACCAATACTCGTATATTGGCGAGGATGTCCCAACTCAAAAGTGATAAGTGGCGTTGGGCTAGTCCCAAGTTCCCAAGATGCAAGTGTTCCGTAGTGACACCGTACTAAATCAGTGCTACTGCGGGTGAACAGTGAACAGAGATGACTTCACACTAAGCTACGGACCGAATCCCCCGGAAGTCACCACAAACGATCACAACCCAGAGACTAGTCGCTAATACAACAGAATGGGATGCCTTTTTCTCTACTACGCTACTCGCACAACAACCGCGTGGTTACTCGCTGGGGACAGCCACAGCTGAAAGGTATCACCGCATCACGGAAAATAACCAAGGGACTACAGTTTATGTCTGATCTCCTTTCGTGCAAGCATCCCGAAACGAATGGAGGGTATGCCGCTTCTAAACCTTTCTGCTTGTGCGTAGCTCTCACGGAGGTTAAGGGCGTCGGGGTTGTTTTTCTCCGCGAGGCCAACTTTGATAAGATGTTTGACGGTTAGTACAGACGTTGGATCCAGTGCCTCAAGTTGAGCATGTAAATGTCGCCGAACAGCGACATGGAATGATTCAGTGGATTCTGTGGGGAAAATCTTACTGGGAAACAGCTATCAGAATCTCGCTAGACTCCTGTACAGTGGGAAATAAGAAATACTTTATGAAACCGCATTCAAGTAATTCCTGGGCAGTCATCTTCTTGTTGAAGATCAGGGCTTCGTTGGCTTTCGCAAGCCCCACTAATGTTGCTCAATCATTTTCTGACGGGCCCGTATAACGCACGGTGGACTCACTTCGGTTGACGAAGTTCACGCTTGCCCCCCCTTCCACAGCAAGACCTGGTGGTCCGAATGAGCCGGACAATAAAACACCAAAGAATGTCAACCTGCCTACAAATGGCAGACCCATATATAACCAAGCCTCAGGAACTGCATATATGAAGTCAAAATTGCCTAGAAAAGCTTTCCACGACGTTCATATCCGTGCCCATTGAAGACATGGTCAATATACCTGCTGCGATGCCTGTAGAATCCCATTGTCGACATCAATTGCAGATACTTTAAAAGTGTGCGAGGGTCACCAAACTCACCCATGACCGGTCCATTGAGAGCAGCCACCAGAAGTTTGCTATGTGTGTAAAGCTTACACATTGTGATCATTTTCGTATATCAGACAAAGAGATTTGCGACCCTTACTGCCTGAGTACAATCCGTGTTGGCGGAGATGACTCGAGCGCGCAGCTGACCCCGCAGCGTAGGCTCTACAGGCTGCCACTCGGATACCCCAGCTTTCACGTTGGTCCCACTGCCAGCGCACCATGATTCTTCCACAAGTCAGTTCATGAGGAAATCTGTGCTCACTCACGCACAGAACCAATTGCCATTGGCTAAGACGCCATCAACGCGTAAAACGAGACTAGTGCATGCCATCGTATGCTCACCTTGCCAAACAGTGACAAGAACATCGTCCCTCTGGTCAATTTCCCTCAGTGAGTTGGCGAAGTCGTCGTAGTCTGCAATAGGTATTGTTACATGTATAGGTGATGCCGCAGACAGAAACCTAAGATACTGTTAGAGTAATAAGCTAACCTTCTGGTGACAGAGCGTTCAGACGCTGCGGTTCATTCAGTGTGATTGTCGCAATGCCCTGGCACACTTCGACAGTGATCTTGCTTTGGCCCATCCTCTTAAACAGCATCTGAAGTGTTGGGATAGCCACCGTGTCAGAGCCGGCCTTGATTAGTCATCCGTCGCAGCCTTCAGAAAACATGTAATATATTCTTTAGTCAGGAGCTACATATCCGATTATTATACAAAGATGGCGTTCAGTCGCATATCAATATATGCTGCTGCAGTGATCGGTTCATATTTCTTTGGCCGGTCTTCGCTCGAGCAGCCTGGAAGGCAGTCGACGAGGGCGTTCACATCAGGACCCATAAACTATAACGCATGCGATAAGACGTCCAGCAGTTTTGCAAGGTCAATAAAGTGGATCAACACGCACGAATGGGATCGAGTATCTCTCCTTGACCATCCCACTCCCGTCCTCGGGAACTAGTGCGCACACCCGATGCAATGTAGACTTCAGAGTATCTGGGAAAGGTTAAGCGTGAGGAGAGCTTTTGGGTGGTAGCTTTGCTGCACATACCGTTGGACCATCGCATCAATAGATCCCCGACGTTGAATACGATGGCACCGGGAATGGGGGGTACAGGTACAAATTGACCCGAACCGGAGGGACTTTCGACCTCGAGTCCACTTTGGTCGTCTTGGAAAAGTATTGTAGCCGTACCAAAGTCCTAACAATACCCGTACATTCACTGATCAGTAACTGAAACGACATGGATATCTCAAAAGTGTTTTTACCGTGTGTGCCTTCGCCCTTCCTTTCTCTCCACGGGCAAATACCTCTGCAGGTGCGGCTGGATAGTGTAAGAGCCTGAGTTGATTGTCTCCATCACGATGATATTGCGCAAGGAAATCCGCTGGTAATCCGAGTCCTAACGAGAGGGCTCTGAAAAGCTTCTCAATTTGGAACGATCGACAAGTGTAATAGAATGAAAGCGCTGCTTCACGGAATCCAGGTAGGTGCTCCTCGGGAAGCCAAATGTTCTCAAGATGCGGGCTGTCCGTTCTCCCTAAATCAAAAGATTCCTTGAAGTCCGGGGTATTCTTGCGGATGGCGGCAAGCTCATTTGCATCAAAGACCTATATAGCAATGCGAGAGCATGTTCGTTGGATTTGCCGCGGTGTGGTAGGCGCTTACCATCTGAGACAACTGTTCGACACCTATCTACAGTGTACCGCCAAGTCAATGTCCATCCAGTATCTTAAGCGATGAAAGAGCTGACTTACTCCACTGTAACCTCGTTGCTTCCATCCCTCGACAGGGTGAGGTGCAAGCTGTTTGATGTCTGGAGGAAGGGAGAAGAATTTCCGACTCTGTCGTGAAAAAAAGCGCCAAGTTCACATCAATTTATTCTAGAGATGAACAATCTGAAGAAACTGCCCCACCCAGGCCAACATGTCGTCCACCTGAGCCTGGGAAATGCCAGTATTTATGAGATATGCAAAACCAACGTCCCGGCATGCTTGGAGCAATCGTTTTCCAATCTCGCGAGCGTCCTATGTAATCATGAGCGCAGCTGTAGGAGTGGAAAAGGAGCCCTTCCACGAGGGCATCGCATGCTTCACGTTCCACTTACCGAGGACGATCCGTCTCCAAAGCCTGCAAAGTCAACGACAGGGAGCGGTACGTTTGGGAGGGACTTGTCAGACATCAGTAAGTAGAATCAGTGCGTCAACGTCAGTGCGATAGCACAATGGAGTACATGTCAAGCTTGAAGCTGATCACCGCTCGTCGACATCTTCGATGGGCGCTCGCTTCCAGTTTCGGCACAGATAAGTGAAAGCCACACGATTGGTGGCTTTTAAAAAGTAATGAAGGGAACGACCGACTTGGCCGGCTTGCTAAGCAAGACTGGTATCTTAATATGCAGAGGCATAGGGTCAATACAACGACAACCTAGTCGCGACGGTAGTAGTAATCAAACAAGAAAGACTCTACGCTTGCGCCCACATATCAAGTACCCTTCTTGCTGCATTACCTAGCATGCTTTCTCTACCCAGACCTTGGCTATGCCGGGACAGTTCTTCCAACACAGGCTTCACCTCATCTTTGACAGTGTCTACATCCTCACCAGACGTGTGCTTTGTAACTTGGCCAAACAACGAGCAAACGTTTGCACGAACTTCACTAGGATACGAGGTAGCAGCTGAACGAAGGCCCAGGGTATCATCGTTTTTGGAGGAGTTCCGAAGAATAGATACGAGGTGATCAAGAGTACGATTCTGCGGGGGCCGATGCCGCGCGCCCGGCGACCATACGGGAGATTCAACTTCACTAGATGTCGAAGGGGTGGCAGGAATTGCCATGGAGTTGGGAATACCTGGTGCCACCTCGGCGGGCAACGGAGCAACGATAGCCCGCAGCACGAGTGGACCTGCTATTAATGTCAGTGACAGCAAAAGTAGCCCAGTAAATTTAACTTGCCGCCATCACGATGTGTGCTCAACAGGCTCAGAGCAACCACAGCCTCGTTGACCAATACGGGGTACTTTTGACTCCTCCCCAACAAGGCCGTGAGTGCTTCGACACACGAGGGTGACACTAGTAACGTGGCGATCGCTTTGTCCCTTTTCTGTTGCCGGACCTGGATTTCCTCGACATTGCGATACTCCTTCTGGGGATCGCTCGACCAGAGCGACTTCACCAAGTTGACAATGATGCGGGTGCCTTCACTCTTGATTGCCACTTTGTCTGAACGCTTGATTAGGGAAAGCACTTGAGAAAGTCCAGTAGGCAGAGGGTCGTCGGTTTCTGCCGGTAAAATCACTTTCAAGGAGTTGTCGACTGAAGAATTACAAAGATCAACGATGCCATGGTACATGCACACTGACAACTCACGACTTCCATTGCAGAGGTGTTTCACGATGCCAATGGCATTCACTTGCACAACATCTGCCATCGCATCGCTCCGTTCATCCAGAACACCGCTGGCAAGCACGCGCTCGATCACTTTCGCGTTGGTAAGTGCTATACGGCCGGGAGCGGAACTGCAGGAAGCCTGGGAAAGATGCTTCAACAAGCCGATGACGCCGTGTTTTAACTTGATATCTGTTGATTGTGAGAGTAGCACCTCCGAAGACAATAGTTGAGCGATGTTGTGTGGTGGTGAAAGTAGGATAGTTGACTGGATTTCTGTAGGTGAGTCATTCATCAGGTTCCGCACAATCAAGAGTAAGGGAGTTATACCTCGCCTCACGAGATTCCCCAATGACAGAGTTGCGCAGATCACCAAGTCATCTCTAGCATTGCCATGCATGCCGCCGAGTACAAAATTGCGAATCCAATTCACCAAACGTGAGATATATGGGCCACCCGATTTGGTTGGGTCTGATTCGTCCACCAAAACATCTATGTTCTTGTCCTCTCCAGACATTTCCACAACAGCCTTTATAACTGCGGCTTTGCAGTCGTCAAAGGCTTTTTCTTGGTTTCGAGCATCGGCCATTGAGAAACTGGCCTCGTGTTGGACGTACCACAGTGGTGCATAACTTCCCTGTTCAATGAAGTCCAGCATAGCAGTTAGACAAGGGACATTCTGGTGCTCGGCAGGAAACAGAAATCCACGAGCTAGCGAGAGCCGGACGTCCTCGACATCGAGTGCAAGAGACTCAAGTTGAGAGCATGAATCGGACAGGAGCTCAAAGTCGGCCTGAAGAAGGCTTGTCCGCAAAGGCGACGGATGTGCGAAAACGGGTGGAGGCGGGGCAGTTAGGAGTGGAGGTGTGAACGCGATAAGTGGTTGAACAAGGTGGGGCAAAACCTGGGGATCAAAAAGGGGGTGCTCTTTATTCATGTCAATTATCAGTCTGCAGAAAGGGGAAACAGCTTGGGCTGACCATCATCTCTGAGTTCTGTAATGAGTCTCCATGCCCAGTTCGAAAGCACAATGCGAATATTCCAAGACTCGGCTATCCGGATTGGTGTTTCTTCCAAGGCCAGATCGCCAGGGAACAGGCCACTTGTACATCTCATCCAGGAGCCGACAGGGTATAAGGCAGACGATAATCGCAAGAGTGTCATAGCAACTTCCAGAGATATCAGCCTGAATTTGACAGGGTCTGCGGAGGGAATCAATAAACATGCCGAGATTACAATAGACATTCGTACTGAAACCAAGAGATGTGTTTAATAGAACACCGATTGCGATCTTGATGACCTCCAAGTGGGGAATAGATAGTGGCAGTGGATCCGGGCGAAGACCGGCAGGTACCAGCTCCGAATATCCTTCCAACAGCGATACCACAGCTTGGGGAAAGCCAGCCTCTAGCAGATTCCCTCTGTTTTGATCTAGTCATAATCAGTCCATGCACCATTCTGAAGAAGAGGATATTGCTCGCCGTGGTCGACACACAAGTTAGCGCCGACGCGAAGGATTTCAAGGACGGCTGGTGCACGGACGTCGTCGGGTATAGGTGCACCATTCAGGGCAACATGCAAGAGAGAAGTAAGGTCTTGTGGCAGAGTAGTAGATCCCAGTCGCGTGTGGTAGTCCTCTGCTTAATGCCCCATTACTACAGTCTCGAGTCCGTGGACGATCAACCCACCAGGTCCATGTCTCTTGCGCAGAGAATTGGCGAGATGCTGTGCGATCAGCTCCAAGTCGCGCCATGAGTCGTCACCGTAGGCGTCCGTTGAGAATCCCGCCAGAAGTGCCGACAATTTGGAGGCACATTCCGTGCAGCTTGGTATCGTTGGGTCCATATCGCAAGTTCGCCGGGAAGATCAGTACCGAGTAAGGAAGAGAAGCGAGAGATCAACACCGTGACAGGAAGTTCAGGGAGGTAAAGATAACCCCAGATAGGCTGTCGGTGGCGTTTACAGCTACGAACTGAGCAAGGACGATGATTTGTGGAGCGCGCGGAATGCTACACTTATGTGTTGGCGCGGGACGTCTTTTAGTTGGTCACCGGGCTTGTGGTGCCTTGGAGAGAGATAAGATTAAAAGGATGCACATCGCCACGTGGGCCCCCACTTGCCATCAACACTAGCTGCGTCATGGTAAAGAAAAAGCGAAACAAGGCGACGAAGGCAACGCAAGGGCATCATGCACCTACTTCTTCTGTCGGAGAGGACGAGCAACTCATGACTGACCTCTTCGCCGCACTTGACACTAGAGACCAGCTCGCACAGGAGGAAACCCCAGCAGTCCCTCACGCCTTGCAAAGTCCAAACACAGTCCCCAAGAAGCAGGACTCCAAAGCTCGACATTTAGCAAGGCAGGCAAGTCATCGATCATCATGAGCACTTAAGGCTTGATGGGGCATTACCGTACTCATGTATCCTAAGGCGAGGAAAGCGGCTAACCTGGCTCTGTACACGTCCACCACTGATTCTGCAGCGGACGCCCGGGTGGAATGGGAGACGAGGCAGGAAACGGCCTTGATAAATCGCATGTGTGACGAGCTCGGTGTCCATGTTCACGAGGTGAGTGTTTGTGTCCCTCCACTTCGCGCTTCTCTTAGCGAACTAATCCTTCCGTAGATAAACCCAGACGGCCATTGCCTGTTTTCCGCAATCGCGGACCAACTCGCTCTCCTCAATATATTACCGTCCAGCCAAGCTAATTACGCCACAGTGCGTGCAGCAGCAGCAGATTATATGCTCCGACATCCTGACGACTTTCTGCCATTTATACCCTCAATCTCTGGTGAGGACGGGGTGGGAGCGACCGCAGATACCGGATTAATGAGCGCAACACAATTTGCGCGATACTGTCTATCGATCAGGGATACGGGGGCATGGGGTGGTGAACCCGAAATCCTTGCGCTCAGCAGGGCTTATAACGTCCCGATTCTGGTCGTACAAGGCGAAAATCCGCCGAAGGTGGTCCACAATCCCGGTAATACCCTACTTGATCCTGCGGATCGTCACGCGAAGGTAGTTCGCATCAGCTTTCATCGTCGGAAGTACGGTCTAGGGGAAGTGAGTGCCTTCGGTCTCATCTTCCTCAACTCGTTAATCACTGCACAGCATTATAATTCTTTGCGGCCCAAGCATACTCTTGCCACTGTTACCGATAAGATCCAGTCGATCTTCAGCTGACGTGGTTACCCCGCACGTTACATACCTTGACACAGAGGGGAACGATTGTGTACTGGTATTATTGGATATCGCCATTACGTAGTAATAGATGTCTCTCAAAGGAGCAATTCATCGAAGTTAGTGTGTCCACCCCTGCCACTGTGGATAGGCTGGGGTTTATCAGCCAGATAACCGCCAAAAGCGCTATCTAAATTAGCGTATGGATCGCCCGCCTTCCCTGGAACTTCGTCTTCGCCATCTACATCAGCCTCGCCGTCATAGTTCCCCGGTCTCACGACCACATTATCTGCGTCCAACAAATCCTGGCCATCTGTTTCTGACGGAGCGGACGCCAGTGGTTTCGACGACTCCGCAGGCGGAACAGATGTAGGTTCTATCGGTCCTGGTCCCTGGACCGTAACTGTAGTCGGAGGTAAGTGCGATCGCGAAAGGGGTAGGAGAACTGCTCTGGAAGAGGGGTTCAAAGCCGGCGTATCAACCAAAGCTCTTCCCGCCGCATTCCGAATGAATGTCTGTGAATCCATCCTCTCAAACAATTCCCTAATGAAGACGTAGATCGATACTGACCTCCGGGTTCTTGTGGTAGATGCTTCCAAGGGTTCCCGTGTGAAGCAGCAATTGATCGAGTGCACCACGATCCATACGGTCAGAGTCGGTCGTGATTGCAGGCTTTCCCGCGAGGACTATTTCCTGAGCCAAAGTAGGGTTCACAGCTAACATCCTCCAGTACATGAATCCGCGGTCCCGTAAATCTGGATTATCAACTTCCTCCGTCGCCCACTTCAAAACTTTGTGGACCAGCGCTTTTGTATTCTCAGAGGTTGACTTGTAGACGAAAAGCTTAACTGTTGCGGTAAGGAGAGCAAGTTGAACCTGTGCACCTTCAGGACAAATCGGCGATCGCTGGGTAAACGTTATGTACCTCAGTAGGCTCGTCCAAGAAACTGTAGACAAGGTCGTCAAGCAACTCGTCAGCGTTGTCGATCCTATCTGCGAATTGTCCCAATATCCAGATCATCGCAGCTTTTGATTCAGGTTCATCCAAAACATCCAGGTTTTCACACAATGTCGGGATGATGCCTTCATACTTGCCAGGATATCGTCTGAAAATGTCTTTTATCACGATGACCGCCTCTTGGACGACGTAAGTGACTTTGTTCTCAATAAGAGTCAGTAAAGATTGAATGCAATTATCAGCGGCAGCTTCGACTTTGATCGCCAGTCGACCTATTGACCGTACAGACTTGCGCACAAAGTCAACGTCCACCTCCGACGCGTACCTGAGAAGTTGAAATAAGAGGCTCGGCTTCCTTGCGATTTAAACAATACAGAGACACACTTACTCTTCCAGCTCAGCCAACACTTCCTGCGCGTTCTCCTCGCGTGCGAGACGATACATGATTTCCAGTTTAGCCAGTTTAACGTAGATGGGGTCGTTATATTTGCAAAAGAAAACTTTAACATCATTTTTGAGCACCGTCGGTCGCCGCTGGATAATAAGCAAGATATTCCTAAGCGTCACATATTGAACCTCTGGTCCAGAAGATAGTAGAGCGACTATGGAGGTATTCATATTCCGTAAGGGCGTCAAGGATACTCTACTCACCCAAAGGCGGTCCCATCTTCTTGCAGATGTAGTCAATCAATCGCCGATTCTCCATGTAATTCATGAGATAGAGGAGTACTTTGACAGCGGTCAATACCACAGCCGAATTCGCATGTTGCAATTGCACGATGATCCGTTCGCCCATTATCTCGGCTTCGGAATGTTCCTCAGGCACAAAACGCAGTAGAGAGTCCAGGATGTAAATCTGGCCCCACCTTGAATCCTTGTGATTAGGAACACCTGGACAGAGCTTATAGACACTCACTCCGAACTTTCCCCAAGGGAGGCGATGAGCTTACTTGCGACCGTAAGGTTAAGTCGAAATATAACACCATCCTGGCGGTCTCCGATTTCCGAGAGTGCGGCAACGGCATTGGCCACCACTGTTGCATTAGAATCGAGAAGCATGTCCCTGAGCATCTCAACGAATCCAGCTCTCTCAGCTTTCCGGGGATCCGCTACATATAACTTAGCGACACAGATGGCAGCTGTCTTGCGTACGTATGGATCACGATCCTTTATGCAATGTCGCAGTTGGTCGCTGAGGGCCTCCGTCACGACAGGTATGGGGATGTAAGCCATCGTCCGTATCGCGAGCGCCCGAATCAGGGGATTTCGATCATTGCAGTCCTGGTGTTGACGTACGAATCAATAAAAGCCAGGCGGACGTGAGTCTGCGCACCTGAAGGAAGCTTGGGATGACCATATGTATTTGGTCTGGCTTGGAACGACCATAGCTGACCAAGTACAGATAGACCACTGTCCAATGATCGGCACTTTGATCATCTGTAGCCACTATTTTGCTTACTTTTCTTGATCTCCAGCAAAGGGGTACCGATACATTGTGTCACGTCGTGAAAGAGAGGGGACACTTGCATGTGTGTTAGTCTTATATGGGTGCATTGCTGTTCGCCACGCACTGTCGTTCCCCATGGTGATGTTAGCTACGATCTTCTTGAGGACTGTTTTCCGCTTCTGATACTTCTTATCCTTTGATTCTGCAGCTTGTAGCTCGGCTCGAAATTCCTATTACGCAGAGACATTCAATATAACGAAGGTGGAGGTGGTACTATAGTACACACCTCGATCTTTCCACGTTGAAAGAATTTGGCATCCTGCCCATGCTGAGCGGACATCCTGGACTGCACACGCGGATTATGTGACGGTCAATGGACGTGAGAGATGCGATGAACTATGAATCTCTCTGCTTCATGGACAACCCGCAGGCTTATAATACCGGCGTGTTTGTGTACATAAATAAGCGTGTACAGAGTGCTAAGTTACTGACTGACACCTTCCTTGATCGTAATAGGCCTACACGTGCTGCTATGCGTGCGGAGGGGGCCTCTGCGGTCACCTGTCTTCCAAGGAGTTCTGTCTCTATTCACTTACAAAAGGACGTCGACGTCCTCCTGAAGGAGCTCAAACCCTGTGCACGGCACCTTCGAGCTACGCTAGGTAGCTATGTAGACGAACTGCGCATACTGGACAGACTGTACTACAAGAACGTAAACCAACACAGAGCTGCACTGTTTTTCAAGCGCGTTTCAGAGACCAGGCGATATGGACAAAGGTTGGTTACATTGAACATTGCGGAACATGTCGACTATCTTTATGCATCATTCTTTGGGTTAACTACCACACTGGGGTAAGTGACTGATTGGTTACTTACCTTAGTGGTTCTGAGCCGTAGATAGTGTTAACCAGAAGCTGTTCAAGGGGACTTGGACACATGCGCCCATGGGATGTGGCCTGTCGTTTGTCGTTGAAAGAATTTCAACTTCTCGCAAGCTCATTGACAAGGTGAGCGAGTTCTTCTACATGATGGCGGGAATGCATGGGCTGAACTGGTCAGATGTGCAATCAGCTTATGCGGGCGTATCAGTGAGAAACGTCAAAACTTTCAAGCCTTTTATCGCTGACCTTACTACCAGGCATTTTACTCTGGCCATGCGGTCTGGTGCTTTCATCCAACTCATCGTGCTGTTCTCGGCAATATGCTCTCGCATGTACACTCTGTTATCCGAACTGTCGCAATTACTCAGAAATAGTTCCCGCATATGCGATCGCCTCTTGATCATTCTTGACGTAGGAGTCACCTTCGTGCTAGTTTCATGCGCTCTTATTAATTATCAGCCTGGCCACCGGTCCTGGCAAGGAGTATCTGCAGACCCTCAGAATGAACACGTTATATGCAATACATTGCCACCCTGTGATGCCAATCTTGTTACCTCGACCTCAACAGCGGATCTTCCTTTGAGTATATCTCATCTTGCAGAGGATGCTCCAGATGGGAATGTTCGAGATTCACCCACAGAGCTCAACGTGCTCCCGATGTTAGATATCCAGACTTTTCAACACCCGGCACAGTGTGCGACCTCCGGAGGTATGAAACGTTAACCTCCCTCTCGTGTCCGCGCTTACGATCGTTTCATACAGACGCTCAGGACACAGACGTGACCATGGCAAGAGGAGATGTACCTGTTGGTTCTGGTTCAACCTCCGCAGCTGGCCGACGACACAAGGCAAAAAAGGTTAAAAAGAAGCGAGATGAGATAGATGAGATATTTTCATTCTAGGCAAATAATCCAGAACAAAGAATAAAATTTGCCCTGGTTGATTATTGCTGGCGACGCCGGCGTATGGGATCTCAAAGGGTAGAGCGGTGAGATTGACCCCCTCGAATAAACTCACTTTCCCGTGCGGGAAAGCAAGGGCTCCCTTCGCTGTGACGCCTCTGCACGTATGGGGACTTCGTGAAAGCTCGTTATCCTCGCGATCGACACCATTGGTGCCTAGGACGAGCTCGCTACGACTCCTACTCCAAATCTGCATCCATATTTTTGAATTCCCCGATGTCTTCTTCCACTGCACTATGATTACGGGATGGCCGCAAATCCCGTATCACACACCCTCTTCCGCTGCGGTTAAAGGACTAACATAATATGGTAGACAAGAGTCTGACAGATTCATTTTGGTCATGGCTTAATTGCATCTGAGTGTTCTTGCATTTTCACTGAGATTCAGTTTTGGAGCATTGGCTTGTTGTACTTCAGATCATCTGCGTCACCTAATATTTTAGTCGTCAAAAGAGTTACACAACCAAAAAACATGTTTTCCCGTTAACCGGTGTCTGTGGAGTACTAATATGAAGGAAAGCACAATGACGAAGTACTGAGGACAGGAGCTTCCCAGTGCTCCCCGTCATTGTGGGATAAGCATTGTAGGAGGCGTCAGAAGAGATTGAGCTCGTAGATTGAACTGGGGAACTTCCTAAACTTCCTTGTGATGGCATGCCGCCATTTTGCACAAACACGATACAGGAACCACCAACGGAACACTGCCTGCTTTGGCAAGGCTAACACTTCCATCCTCATTAACGGTTTCCAGGTTGGCAGTCAAGAACGTGAGGGTATGTACCTTCGAGCGGTCAGTTCAATTTTTCGGTTTTGTGCGAATTTACACCAGAAAGGTTCACTCCTGACACCTCGATGCCATCTCTCCAACCATCTGCCTGAACACTGGTGAACCACAGCTGCCATTATGCTGTATGTGTCACGTCCCATAGCGGCATTTGAAGGGTTTCTGATGAGGACATCAACTTAAAGGACCCAGTAGCCGGAAGCCACCTGACACACATAAGATGATAAGTACCGAACGCTCCCATTGAATATTTCTGGCAGTGACCTGGCACACCACGGTAGTGCATTGACTCTTCTTTGATTTGGAAGCTGATCTCAGGGAGGCGTCACAGAGCATGGAGGTCCACTGTGAACAAACGAAACCCTCGTCTTGCTCTTCCTACGCAAAAAGGAGTGTCCGCTGTCTTATTACAGGTGATAGATCTAAACAAGTGCGGATCAGACTATAGCCTGCGTAAGGATCAAATCACCGCCATCTTTATAAACAGTATGGTTGTTGGCATTCCAACATGAACCCGATGATGTCACCAACAAATGCATTGACGACAAATGGTGCATAACGGAGGACACTTTGAGATAACCCGACACTGATGATGATGGTCGTGTCAGTAGCCATTGGTGTCGCTGAGGTCGTTACTCGATGTATGTATATTCAACCGCCGCAAGACGAACTGTGAAGCTGGCCAAAAAAAGTCTCAGAAATCATCGTGCAAAAGAGAGTCCATAATCAACTCGACTGAGAGATGAATTGAGAAACAATAAGAAAAGTGAAAAGGCGACGACTCGTATGGAGTATGTAGTTTCTTTTTTTTTTTCAAAAGAGGGTTTCCTGATAAGGCAATTCTCCTGTCAGTGCTTCCTGTCAACCTCGTGTCGGCTGTTTGGTGCGATGCTTTCGCCATTCTTGCTAAGAGAAGTCTGATGAAAGTAAGCGCCAGTCTGCCCGGAAACATCGAACAAATATTTATTTTTTTCTTACTTTCTCTCCCCCATGATTGTAGGATTAGCAGGTTCACGTGCGCTCCATGCGCGGATCTCTACATCTTTCGTTAGGTTGGCGAGTACCAGTACCTCCAGGAACAAGTTCAAAGTTGTCGTTGTTGGTGGCGGTAAAGCTATTCCATCAACTCACTATCGCACAGTGCTCAGATTTCCTCTGTACTAGGCTCAGGAGGACTCGCAGTTGCGAACCAGATTTACAACAGATTTAAAAGTGGGGGGAAGTCACTCAATCCTGGTGACATCGCAGTTTTGGATGCTGCGGAGTACCATTACTATCAGGTAATGTGACTGAAACTTAAGCTTGCGTCCTGCCTACTGATCTGAGCCCCGTGTACGTAGCCTGGATGGTATGATCGGATCTCACATGTGGTCAGTGTTCACTGACCCATTGATATAAAAGGACATTAGTTGGAGCAGGGTTACGACCCAAGTCTGACTTCCGACAACCACTCGCTTCTCTTTTTCCGTCCTACATCTTGCATATCCCCGAAAACGTAGCGACGTTCTCTCCCACAACCTCTTCAGTCACGACGTCATCCGGCAGTAAAGTCGAATATGAATCGTTGGTCGTAGCCGCCGGAATAAAGATCAATCGGGATGCGATTCCCGGTTTGTCGCAGGCATTGGCCGATCCCAAATCTGGTGTCTCGTCCATATACTCTTACGATACTTGCGATAAAGTCTGGAGAGATATCAGCAATCTTCAATCGGGAAATGCAATTTTCACTCAACCCGCTGGTGTCATCAAATGCGCTGGAGGTAATGTCATGATAACCAACGTATTCCATGTTCCATACTTAGACTTCACCACCAGCCCCCCAGAAAATCATGTGGATGGCTTGGGACCATTTCCAGAGAACAGGCAAGGGGCATGACATTAAGGTTGACTTTGTCACTGGCATGCCATCAATGTTCAGTGTAAAGAAATATTCGGATGCGTTAAATGCGCTGCGTATTGAGCGTAGGATCGGCGCCGATTTCCAGCACAACCTTGTTTCCATTGATGCTGGTAATAAGAGGGCAACATTCAAGAAGCCTGACGGGACAACGGTCGATCGTGAGTACACGATTCTTCATGTCACCCCGCCGATGGGGCCTCTTGATTTCGTCAAGAGATCTCCAATTGCCGATGCGACGGGATGGGTGGAGGTGGATTCTTCGACTCTCCGTCACGTCAAATTTGGCAATGTCTTTTCGCTGGGAGATTGTTCGTCACTGCCTACCAGCAAGACAGCGGCAGCTATAACGTCACAGGCGCCCGTGGTCACGGAAAACCTGTTTTCGTTCATGACTGTGGGCGAGCTTAGCAATGCTAGATATGATGGATACACGAGTTGTCCGGTGCGTATACAGTCAACATCGCGCGATACAATACGTTTTATGATCAACCAGCTTCTTACTGGATACGGGGAGTTGATGCTCGCTGAATTCAAGTATGGTTTGGAACCAAAGGAGAGCTTTGCCAGGTATCTTGGCGACCAGACTGCGCGTAGACGGTTAGTATAGTTGGTAGGTTCTGTGTGGCTCCCTGCTGACGACGTGTTGTTCTTTAGGCTGTTCTATCATCTCAAGAAGGTAAGTAGATGATGTCACTACCATACGATCAAGGGTATCAAATGACTATTTCTTGCAGGATCTCCTTCCGTGGGCATACTGGAGTCGCATGGTAATGTCACTATTCTAACTTACAATGCAGACTACTCACGTATTACATCAGATTAAGGGGACCTGGTTTGGGCCATTGGGGCCTTTCAGACCGCACTTTGGTTAAAATGGACTGGAGGCTTGGAATGCCGTTTTCAGATTTACTACAGAAAGCAAATTTGTATCATATCGTGAAAAGAGACGACTTGGAGGCTTTTATTCGCAGATCATATTTGGCTCAGTCACTGCGCTGTTGAAAGTATACTACGTACTTTTCCGGTACGCTGTTCGCTGTTTGGCTAGTACAATGTAAGCAGTTCTATCAAACGATCCAAAGTACCTCTGCAGCTAATGGTCATGTCGTGGGGTCATACTGTAACCTGCACTGACTGAACTAAGTGCTCCGCTATGAGAAACCGGTGGCGTAATGTATTTAAATATGACGAGAGGGCACAGGCAGGAAGCCATCTGGACGTACATAGCATCATGACTGGTGGCAGAAACAATCAGGGTTTGGGATTTTGCACTGTGCTCAGAATATTCCGAGAATGCTCTGAGAACTAGCAATTAAAACATATTTGCAGAGCGATGTAGCGGTTTAGGGGCGTCAACTCTTGTGGAGGGCAAGAAAAGTGTTCAACGTTCGTTGTTCTTTGCTGGTCGTCCCGTAGAGGAATTCTGTGGATGCCAAGGTGGTGTGGTGGAACACGTGATCCTGAGTGTGTGGCATGCGGCGCACGCCGCCACCTACGTGCAACGGCGTGTACTCACTTGCAACAGACACCGATCCACTGGCAACGATGTCGGCCTTAAGATCGTTGACGGCAGCTCAACTCATCAGCCAAGGAGATTACCTCGATGCGGATTTTGACCCTGCCACTCTTACAGTCCCGCAATTACTTGGGATCCTCGGCTACCACAACGTTCGTTTTCCGACACCCTACACGAAGCCCAAGCTTCTGCAGCTTTTCTTGGATGAAATAAGACCGAAAGCTACGAAATTCCGCAAGGAAAGGCTGAAAAGGGAGAACAGTGTCGCTAGCGACGATGGGATAACCGATGGTATCACTGGTGAACCAATTAATGGAAAGGTGGTGGCCAACAGGATTCATGTCCAGTGCACCGGCTCATATGATTCTTCATGGTTAGGAAGCATCCGTAAAGCGGTCTTCTAGGAGACTTTCTCGTCGCTTGGAAGACGCTAACCCGATTCATCCATCTGAACCAGTATGTTCCATATCTTGTGATCGCCCCTAAGTGAAACTTCACGCTTCACGCTCAAGGTTAAGCGCCGTCGTTCTGCCCAGCCCATCCTTGGAAACATCTCGAAGGGCAAGGCGCGTGCCATGCAGCCTGTAGTAGCGGAAGAAAGTGAACCGGAGGAAGAAATGCCTGTGAGGACGTTGGACGGGAATGATAAGGTAAGCTCCGTATGTGCTACTTGTACTCTCCTAGTATCGACATTTTTGTCAGAACGTTAGCCCGGGTCTAGACGATAGCGGGTGGGAAGACAATAACATATTCCAATCCGGCGCAGAATCTTCTTCCCCTGCAAGACCCGATCGTTCTAGCAAGGGTCGTCGCAAAAGTGTTCGTAGGAAGTCGCGGCATTCAATGTCTGCCCCCCCACAATTCTCGCCGCCATCTTCTCCCCCAAAGCACGTGCCGCTCAAACGTTTACCACACTCGCCATCTCCATCGAAACTTGTGCCACCATTTCCACCCAGTGTTCCTCAGCCGCAGTTACCTTCTCCATCTTATGAAAGTCTAGTAGGCCATCCTTCCACGGAACATGGACTCGTGCCAGACAATCACACACCTCTTGACGAGTCTTTCATACACGATCGAGCTGGCAGCGAGATAGACATCACCCCATCCAGAGATGGAATTTCGGGCTTAGGCGATAAATTTGCCACCGTCTCCCAGGAGTCTGGTCCAGCAGATCATTCGCAATTATCAGTTCCAAGGCCGAAATCGCGATCCTACTTATTGACGCTGCTCTACGCGATCTGTCTGGTTGCTGGTTTCACCATTGTCATTAGATTCAAGAATGAATCAAAGGTTATTGGATATTGCGACACCGGTTCGAATACGAATCGCGCTCTAGAGGAGTTCCAGGCACGCCTGTCTGCGAGCCCTGCCAATAAACAGTGGAATGGGACGATTTCTAATTTCCTTTCGGCCCTCATTGATGGCATCAGCCGTGAAGACGGAACACCGGGCTCTCCGCTTGCTCTCATTCCCTTGCCACATCCGTCGGCGTGTACTCCTTGTCCAGAATACGCAACGTGCACTCAACACACTGTAACGTGCAATCCTGGGTACATACTACTTCCGCACCCTGTCCTTGCGTTACTTTCACCCTTCGGTGCCGCTCCCCCACCTGTTGTTCAAAGGGTCTGGAACTTCATTTCTAAACTGGCTGACGGACTGCCTGGTTTGGGACCTGTGGCCATCCCACCATCTTGTATTGAAGATCCGAAACGAAAAAGGAATATTGGGGCCTTGGGTAGGGCGATTGAGGCCCTTCTTGGCCAGGAACGTGGCAGACGCGTATGTGCCGGCGGTCTAAAGGATCTGGCTGATACAGAAGGAGGTGAGGCCAGAAAGTGGGGTTTAGAGATAGAGGTGTTGCGGGAAGTCATGAAGGAGAAGACAGCGGTAAGTCAGCAGGTCCTATTATATTCTCACAAATGTTTACTTTCCATTCACTAGCCCCATCTCTTGGAAACCTTTGATGACACTTTCAATGAGGCCATTCAGCAATTGGCAGAGTGGGGTAGCGTCATCTTCGGCCAGGACATGTCGTCAGTCACAATTGATTTACCATATTTGATCGAGATCCAGCGTGCTCACATGTGCTTTCACAGTGGTAGTCATTATTTGGCCCACAGAATGGCCAATATGACCCTCACCTGCCAAATCACTGTGAAGTTCCGGGAGCTGTGGTTACGATGGCGCGGAACTTTTTTCGGTAAGGCTGATATGCTCTACCTTAAGTATTAGCAATGAACACCCTTTTCAGTGTGCTTCGTGGGTTATTGTTTGCTCTATCTCCTCAGACGGTCCCGCGCCCAACGACAAATCGAGGCCAAACGTGTTGCAGAATTAGTCCGAATTACATTGGACACATTGCGTAACCAGGAGCTCGCACACCACGCGGATCCGGTGACGGCACCCCAAGTATATCTGTCATCTGTGCAACTGCGTGACCTCATTTTACAAGGGGAACACTCAATTTCCGCTCGTAGGAAGCTTTGGGACCAGGTGGAACGCGTTGTCGAGGGCAACGCAAACGTCAGGGCCAACTTAGAAGAAGTACAAGGAGGTGACGAGCTCAGGGTTTGGAGATGGGTGGGCACCGCGGGAAGGGGACCAGAACATCGGTAGAGGGTTCGAACTGAAGTAGAAAAGGGTGACGAGCCGATCTCATGATCTCCCGGGATGTGTAGATATCGGCCCTTTTTCAGAAAGCGGCGGTTGACTTAACCAGGCTTGTGGGTCGTACCAACTTCATTATCCTTGGGCCAGTTTATGTATATGCATGTACCATCATAGTTCTTGTGCTTAGCGATCACTAATGAAGTTAAAGACCAGCATCGAGTCTTTCTCATGGGTCCTTCTTTATTCGGCATGTGGATGGGTCCGGTGTTACAGAAATGCCATGAGGCGCTGCATGGCGGTCTGCCACTGTCAGAAGCGGGGGCATGGGTCCAGGAACAGCACATGTGTGGATCACCCAATCACAAAAGTCCCTCCCCTAAATGCACCCAATCGAAAAAACTTTGGAATCGTAAATCATGTTATGTGAAACGTGCCCATGCTCAAATAGCGTGGTCCAGAACAAGGTGAATAAGGAAAGTATGCTATCGAGGGCGTTGTCACAAATATTCTGCGCCGATATCTTGGTCACCTGCTTGGTTTCCTAGCCACTAGCTGTATGGTAGGGTCGTCTCCATCGGGATTCCCTGCTGGATCTTCTCGATGAGCGCTCTTTTCATAAATTGTTCTTCGGCGAGCACGCGGATGGTCTGAGTGATAGACAGCATCAATTCACTACCATGTGATCCACGCCTACCAAATTTTCAACCGTACCCTCAAAAATCGTTCTAGATCCATGCGACCGCCATTCAAAGCTCTATGGAGGTGATACATGGTGTCCTCGATTGCATTATCATCCGCCACCAAATTAATAAGCCTAACGAGAACAAAAAGAAGGGTAGATGAGGTGCTGACAAAAAGCCACCGATTGATTCAAAGAAGACAAGGCTTACTGGTTGTGGACAATGCTCGTCGAACATATCAGTTCATCCACTTCCGGGTCACCCTTCCGGCGTAACTCAGCCAAGGTCCGCTCTCCTTGTTCCAGAGCGCTGCGGAAACGGGATGAAACATTACGACACACGGCTCGTACCGCTTCAAGGCGAGCCATCTCGTCGCGGATCGCGGGCTCTCCGGCAAGAAGATCCGTTTGCTGGGCACGAAGGCGCTCGGCATGCAGATGGATAGTTTCCGACAGAGAATTGAACTCCGACTGAATTTTGTCATGGACTCGGGCGTGAAGTTCGAGCAATTCGGGGTTGGGTGGACGTGGCGGTGCAGACTCTGTAGGTGGCTGTGGCACAGATGATTGGATAAACTCTTCATCTATCAGACTTGGAGGCGAGCCCTTGGACACAGGGGAAACCGCGGCCGAGGCCCATTGCTGTGGAGGACGCGGAGAAGTATGTGACGGGCATTGAGCAAGGGCAGAAGGCCGAACGTGAGTCAATGCAGACTGCACTGGCATAGCCTCAGGAGGTCCTCGGTAATTATCACTAGCGCCGGCAGACCGATCTGTCAGTAGTGCTGCGCATGGTTGTGTAGAATGTTCTTCACGAATACTGCTACTTGTGGAGATTTGCATCAAAGGGAGCTGATACTGAGGTGGTTGGATATCGGCGCGAGGTGGCAGAGGAGGGGGTGGGGGCGGTTCATGGTGCAAGTCCGACTGTCGGGAGAGCCTAGAGTTAGGAATGTGGCTGGGAGAAGAGGCGACATACCGCATAAGTGGGCACGTTCGGTGTTATCACGGGTACAGGGGATGAAACTGGTTTCGGTGGTAACGGAGGAGGGCGAGCGGCATCTCGGGGAGGTAGTGGAGATGAAGCGTGAGATGAAGACGAAGGAAACGAGGAAGAACGAGGAGCAGAGGAAGGGGATGATAGAGCGGGCGAGGTTGGACGAGGACTGGGCAACCTGGGCTTGGGTTTTGCGCAGAGTGGTGGATTATGAGAGAAGTGGTCTTGCAGGGCTTCAAGTAAAGCCGATAGATTACAAGCCTGTGTGCGGTGGATCGGAGCGTCGCAGCGATTAAATTGAGTATGCATACCTCGCTCTTGCGTTGCCATGATTGGGAGTACTCGATGTTGCAGCGACCGCTGACCTCGACGTATTTACTAGGCCTGACGAGCATGTCCTGAGTGGGTACAACATAAGCGATCGGAGGAGCACGGGGATAGTCCCTCGTGATCCAGATAGCGACAGGGATGTTGTAAGTGGAGCCGCGATATTGTATCGGGAGCAGACCGTGCACACAGAGAAGTAACTGTGTACGACCGTCGTCATACGCTAAAGGTGGGACGTGAAGCGGGGCGATAACGATGGGCCGACTTACTCAACTGTAAACATCGGTCTTTGGACGCAAAGCAGCGAAGCGGGTAATAGCAGCGTCCACGTCCACAAAGACACGATCCTTGTGCGGGTAAGAGTTGATATTTTGCCGGAGCCAACGTTGAGTTAGTGATTCTGCACTCATCTCGGTACGGGGTAGCTGATTGTGGCGACCTGGCGTTGGGGATGCCGGCTCCAAATCGGAGTCTTAATTTTGAACTTCCGCTGCATCCGGCAAGCAGGCAAACCGGCACTGGAGGAGGGCACTGCCAACTTTTTTCTTCAATCACAGATTGTGACGCTGTGCTGACGCAAAATTTCTTGTTGATGACCGGGATCCGGATCGCACGCCTTGGCGATTGGTCCTATCATGTGGAACTGGCGAAATAGGAATCCTGAAAGGGAACAAGCCAGACAAATGTGCTACCACCCAGAAAGGACGAGGGGAGAGACACAGCGTGCGTTTCCGACGTGGTAAGTTCTGGGCACCTGAGCTTAAGGCTGCGGGCCGCCGCAGGTTGCGGGTTGCTATCCCCCAAAACCAAGGACTGCGCGGTTATGGTGAGGGTGCTTATTGTCTTTTCTCTATCGCAGATCTGAGGGTTTTGATTCCCAGCCTCTGACTCCGTTGGCGTGGTCTAAAACTTCCATTTCGGTTCGGTTAGATCCATTTGGAGATACTTGACTCCTCGATCGTTATCTGTGCCAGGGCCTTTTTTTCTTTTTCAATTAGCTGTTCCGAAAGAACGGGTCCCACATGCCAAACCGGATCAATATAGCCTGCTTCGTCTACCTACTATGCTCTGTTTGTCTAAACGGGTAGCTCTTCACTTCCTCCACACCGGTACAAGTCCAAAGTTATATAAGCCCCTCGCTTTCGTGTCCATGTCTCCCCGTCGCTCCCCTTCTTTCCTTCTTCCACTATGAGGTCCAGCAGAGTGTCTGCTACCTATGAAACGGATCTCCCAGTAAAGAGCCTCACCCCACAGCGCAAGCACAGGAAGCTCTTGAAGGACGGGTCCAGCGAGGTATGGCCAGAAGACATCGAGAGAATATTCGTCCAAGGTAACTTCCCAACGACATCAAACAACCGCTCTTGCTCACGCCCCGTTCCCATTTCGTACAGGCCTCCGAGAGTATTGGGATTCACCATGGGCAACCTTCTCTCGTGGCCGGAGCCGCTGGAGGAACCAGTTTCTGGTCGATTACCTCCAGAAACACGGTGTAGACCGTTCCAAAAAGCAGGTCGCCAGCCACATCCAGGTTTTGCGAAATATGTGGAAAGGTGAACCAGGTGTGCCGCTTTCTCGTCCTTCGTATCTCTTCATATGCCAACATGCACTTGCCAGAGTATAGGCTGGTCGCTGGAGGAGACGAGCTTTACCTCGAGACCGATATCAAGGCCGAGGACCAGTCAGACCCTCCGTTACTGACCTCCACCTCCTACGATGAGCACTCACCAGCTTCTGATCGATCGGGTTGTGCCGCTCGCTCCGTCTACTCTAGCTCAGGTTCTTCAGTATGTTCCGCAACGGAACTCGCTGTGCCACACCTGAGCACACGCGTGCCCACAACCGATGACAGTGGTTGTCTGAGATCGTTCTCGCCGCCAGAGTTCTCTCGAGCAGAGCCTCGACGTTTATCGCCCCTCGCAACTTCCTGGACCTCGGACATTTTACAGCCTTCGGCTTCACGTTCATGTCGGACAGATATTTACGGCACTATGGGGGAAACACTCGGCAGTACAGCACAAATCGCACCGGGCGCATTGCAACAACCGAGTCTAATCGAGCCCCCGCTCGTATACCCTGAGTCATCCCAACTCCATGCCGACCACCCGGCTAACCCGACGAAGCTTGTGCGACTGTCTCTGTGGGCGGAGGGCATGCAGCCCTACACTGTACCACTGCACCTGTCCACACAACCTTCCATGGCGGCAGTCGCATTATGCATCAGACTTCATCTCCCACCAATCGATTCGCCATGCTCTCCGGGACTGCACGGGTTCCAAGGATCCATCACATGTACAGCGCAGCCTTCTTCCGTTTTTAGATGCTCCACTTCCGTTCTTGTTCGAAACCAGTGCGTCTCTCAGGAGATCGGCTTCTGCTCTTTGGTCACGGTGGAACCCACCGGGCACGGTTTATTGGAAACCTCTACACTGCTTTTACCAGACTCAGCGTTAAGTCGCAGTCGGTGGCTCGACTCCAGTGAGTAATTGTGACTTGCAGCTGTTCATATGCTGTACCCTCATGTTCAACACGTGTTTACCACAGCCTTCCCGACCTGCATCGTGCAAAAATTCTTCGTTAATGATGAGGTTACCGCTGTTATTCGTTACGATCTCGATAGAGGCCAGTGCGAGAACATGCCCTCTGCGGAGCTCAGTGGGTTCAAAAAATGTTCTGGTCGAATGGAAAAAGTACCGCCGGCCGCCTACCATGTCGACAACCAGTTGCCGACTTATACCCGTGCCCCTGGGCAATGCATACCTCGTGCAAGTCTCCCGCCTCAAACGTCTCTGTTAAATGCTCTCCCCCCTGTCGCCCACGTCCGTTCTGGAGGGATATCGCCGTACTGTTTGACACCCTCCTTGCTTTCGTAACTGCGTCCTCATGACCTCCACGACCTTGCATCTTCATTGAATAACCACTTGCGCCCCCAAGGCATGTATCAATTTCCACTCGTGCATAGTTTGCGGACCGTTTTTTGCCCATCTGAGTTGTTAGGCTTTCGGACCGTGCTCTATTTGCATTGCTTTCGTTCTAACCATGTATTCTTCATTCTGGGAACAAGATACTGTAGATAACTTTGTACGGTAATTGTTTGGACCCTCCTGGGTTTCTGATTGGTTCTAGTGTAGCTAGAAAGTCTCTGGATCACTTCTCGCAATCAGAACGTATGATAAGGCACATTGGGGACCCGTGCTTCGAAGCACCGTGTTCCAAATTGAGCGGTTACCTAAGGTAAGGGCCATCCAGCGCTTCAGGTACTGCCAATCTACTTAAGTACGAAACAGTGAAATTATGTACGTTAACATTTTATACGACGAGTGCTAAGATCTCACTGCTCCTTAGTGCCCCTAAGCGCGGGTTTGCTCCAACCGGGTGGTACACAACGAATCCATAAGTATGGTTCGCCTGAGCTTCGGATGCAGTCTGCTGTGGTGCGATGAGCGGTCAATGGCCATCGACTGGGTCCAGGGCGCAACAGTCTGTAGGACTTCTTGCGCTCTTCGCGGAAGGAATAACAGTCAGAACCCTAAGAATGTCCGCGATAGTACTGTAGTGCAAGGCTTCTTTGTTCGGAACTTTGTGGTGTGATGGGGCCATCTGGAGGATCGGCATTCTCGGTTAGAAGCTGACGGGGAGGACGAGCCTGAACGAGGTCGGTGATCGATAGAAGTACTTTAGTACTAAGTACATGACATTATGCACGTTTCACATTCAAACCTGAATTCAGGGTTAAATTTTCCACTGTGGGCAGCATTTACGTGAGATGTCGGCTGCGGCCTGTGAAACAATGAGATGGCGCAATCACAATACCAATAAGTACAACCTGGTACAATTATCTTGGCTAACAGACTAGTATCCTGTGCGAAGACAACCTGATTGGCATCTCGTCAATTGTTTATGGATGGCTCGCGTATGTGTGCGCCTAGTTTTGCGAAGTATGCAACAGGTGTGAACTGTCAGTTTGTCCAAATCAGAAACAGAAAGAAGCTTGCCTGAGACAAACCAAACTTTCGGGTTATCTTCGTCACATGGGTGTTCCACAGGGCAGACGGCGTTCGTTTCGAGCATTCGCAGACCCTTCACCCACCTCCGTCGTGTTGTCCGGACGCCCTTTTGACTAACGTGGACCGATTGATATATGAGCCCGGCCAGTCGCGCATGCTTTGGCTCTCGGTGAGAAATGGTACGGCTAACATCCATCAGAAAGAGAGAGAGAATTTCTATATTTATATACCGCAACAAGTAGACTACTACTAAGACGCGGTGCCTAAAGGCCCGTAGAGTAAATTGTATAGTACGTATTACCAAATGGTAATGGTGAAGTGAAACGTACAGTTTATAGTTGACAGGTAAGGAGTGTGTAGCTAACATCCATGACGGCATTGGATCCAGTGAGATTTCCGTCAAGGAAGCCAAACACTGATCAAGGTAATCCAGCGGAACAAGAAACGACCAATCAGAAGAGACTCCACAGTTCGACGTCCTGATCGCAAATGGGTGTCAGAAGAGCCACTGTGAGTTCTGGCGATACAGCGAAGAGGAGGCCGTTTCAAGTCTTGACTTCCAGATGGGTCACAGGCTAGTCGGTCCCAAGCTTTGGACTGGCCGCCAATTAGCAAAGCTTGCTTGAACCTCCAGTGATGTTCAGCACCCGGCTCAGACCAAATCGAAATTGACTTTGCTTGAAGTTGTTAATACTTGTATGGTCACATGACTATGAACCGTTACATAAACGTTATGCCATCGCGCTGGTGGTTCGTGGTGTTAGCTTTCCAGAAGCTGCCTCGCGTCGGGCATGGACGGGCCCCAAACCCAAGAAGAAGACTTTACTTCTCTCCCTATATCCGAAAGACTTACTCACAAGAATTGGAAAGCCCGTGTCAGTGCATACGAAACGCTCATCAAGACTTTCCAAACGAGTGCCAGCGACAGTGATCCTGTCTTCAAACCCTACATCTCGAACCCCGATCTTCTCAAGAGGATTGCTACGGACAGTAACGCAGTCGCGCAGGAGAAGGGCGTCGAGTGTCTGGTCTCGCTAGTCAAGTATGCTGGAGAAACTGCCGTAAAGACGAGAGACATTGTTGTTCCGGCCTTAGTCGACAAGTGCCTTGGATCTGCTAGGGTCGGTACGAAGAATCAGGCCATAGAACTCATTCTCCAATACGTGGAGGTGGAGAACTCTGCTGCCGGTGTAGTGGTGTGTCTGTTCGACCCCGCTTACGTGCAAGTCTCTAACACCGTATTGCTCTTCATAGACTGATATTATTCCTGGCCTATCTGCGAAACAACCGAAGACTGTTTCGGCCAATGTCCTCGCTCTTAAGGAGGTTGTCCGGTAAGCGTTGAGGTTTTCCGGTGGCATCATATCTGGTATCGCTCTTATCAATGTCTGGCGCCAGGATTTTCGGAACCCAGGTTACCCCGCTAGCTCCTGTACTTAAGATATTACCCAAGATTTTTGCTCACGCAGATAAAAATGTTCGCGCTGAAGGAACACAACTTGTCCATACCATATACCGATATATTGGACCGTCCGTCGACCCCTTTTTGGCAGAACTTAAGCCGGTACAAGTTAAGGAGCTACAAGAAGCATTCGAAACTATGGAGAGGGAGGGGAATGGAAAGGGATCGTTGAAGGCCGAACGTTTTACGAGGGAACATCAACGTGAATCTGACGCCAACGCAGCAAGTGAAGAAACCCCAGAAGGCGTGCCAACTGAAGGTAACGAAGCCATCTATGACCTAGTTCGAGGAACGCTTAATCGCCCGTTAGAGACTGACATTCCCGACCCTCGAATGTTGGCGGAGCCGGTAAATATTGTCTCCAAATTCCCGTCAAATATGCAAGCTAGTCTCGCATCCTCAAAATGGAAGGAGAGGAAAGAAGTTCTTGACGAACTCCTGACTCTTGTGAATGGCACACCCCGCATTCAGGATGCTCCCGAGATATTGGAGCTGTCCAAGTCGCTTGCTATCTGTATACAAAAGGATGCCAACGTCAATTGTGTGGTGACAGCGGCAAATGTTCTAGAGGGCTTAGCAAGGGGCGTAATGGAACCGTTTGGTAAGCTCCATGAGGCACTGGTCCCACCCATGTTGGAGCGTTTGAAGGAGCGGAAAGCTAGCGTAACGGAGGCTATCGGGGCTGCTCTGGACGCCATTTTCTTAACTGTAAGCAGTGTTCGATACACTATTGGTCCCGCGTATATTAATCCTTGCGTCAGACCTCCCTATCCGACATAATACCGGATTTACTTCCTTCTTTGAGTAACAAGAATCCACAGGTGAAAGAAGGAACCCTGAAGTTTCTTGCTCGGTGTCTATCAACGTCGTCTACTCCCATCCAATCAAGCCAAATTAAGACACTCACTGAGCCTCTTGCCATACTACTGGAGGATGGCTTCGAGGGCGCCCGTAACGAGGCTGCAATGTGTTTGGGTGCCTTGATGAAAATGATTGGAGAACGCCCGCTGAACGCCCTTATGGAGGGGTTGGCCGACGTGCGGAAGTCAAAGGTCAAGGAAGCATATGAGAAGGCCACTGTCAAGTGTAAGGCTGGAGCTGGAGGGGGGCCACCTAAGGTGCCGCCACCTGCGAAGATGACAGCAAAGAAGGTGATCCCCAAACCATCGGTAGCTGAGGAAATAGTTACCCCAGGTACCGCTGCGGACATTCCAATAGGCGATCCACCTCTTAAGGGAAAACCTACTGCCAGACTAGTGGTTAGTTTCTGTGCATTTTGACTGCATTGCCGTCTGAACAGCTCCCTAGGCAAAGAAGAAAGCGTTAGGTGCGGATGCTCCGGACTCTTCTGGCGGTAGCGGCCCAAGCCCAGCTCCGAAAACCGCTCCACCAGTTTCGAAGAAGCCTCCCGTAACATCTACTGCTGCAAAAGGTGGAAAGCCCGCCGCTCCAAGTACACTTGACACCTTTAAGTACAGGCACACTCCCGAAGATGCCGAGGGGCTGGCCGCAGAGTTAATACCAGCAAGCATCATGGAAGGACTTGGGGACGCGAATTGGAAGACAAGGCTTGCAGCCTGCGAGGAAATGACAAGTTGGCTTCAGGGTGTGGTAGCAGAAGTTGATGCGGAGGTCATCGTTCGCGCCATCGCAAAGAAGGGTTGGAACGAGAAAAACTTCCAGGTGTGACTATCCAGTTGTATGCTGCCTGGCGCGCTAACTGTTATTACAGGTTTCCGCAAAATTGTACGCTATCTTGACGAGCCTGGCCGAAAGCTGCCCGTCATTTGGAAGGTCTTGTGTGGCGCTGTCGTCTGGCCACTTAAGTGAAAAACTAGGGGATTTGAAGCTGAAGAAGCCTGCTGGAGATGCGCTTACTGTGTTTGCGGAGAAGACTTCTTTGCAATTCGTTCTCAGTCAAAGTATGTGATTCCGTTGTGTTGATATTTGCATTTCACCTGCGACCCGGACCAGTTTACGAGCCATTGGGAAAGCAGAAGGCTCCAAAGGTCCTCGCTGACTCCTTGGTTTGGATCGACACTGCAATCAGTGAATTCGGTATTGCAGGATTATCGCTTCGCACGCTCATCGAGTTTTTGAAAACTGCGTTGAAAAACTCCAACGCTACCGTACGTACCAGTGCAACCAAGGCGCTCGTCACGGTTAAGCTTTTTGCTGGTGCAGGTAGGTTTTTTTTTTTGGCCAAGATCTTATGCAGACATATGACACTATGAAAGGGATTAAGTCGTTCTTGGAGGATATCAATCCGCAGTTACTTGCCACTATTCTGAGCGAGTTTGACAAAGTCGAGGGTACCCCCGCACCAAATCCTACACGGACATCAGTCGACATTGCTGCGGTAGCTCCGGCATCATGTGATGGAACTGCCAAAGGCGACTTGGATCCTTTGGAAGAGCTCTTCCCCAGGGTAGAAATCGATAGTTTACTGAAGGGAACCTCTATTCTAGCAGACGCGAAGAGTGACGCGTGGAAAACCAAGAAGGAAGCTCTGGAAAGTCTTCAAGCCATTCTGGATCAAGGCACGAATAAACGCTTGAAGCCTACGATGGGTAAGTAACGTTAGCATTGACCTGGGTGGTGCACTCAACATCGGGCAGGTGAGATAGGACAAGTTCTAAAAGCGAGGGTCCTTGACACAAACAAAGTTGTGCAAACCCTCGCACTCGACATTGTGGCACGTGTTGCTACAGGCATGGGCAAACCGTTCGAGAAGCAGACCAAATTCTTTGTTGTTCCTGTAGCCACCGTACTCTCAGATCAGAAGGCTCCGATCAGAGCAGCGGCTTTGCAGACTTTAACTGCCATTGCCAACGCATGTGAGGGTCTGGAGCCGATGATTCACTTTCTAGGCACGGCGCTGGAAGCGACCAATCCTACCCAGCGTGCCTCGTTACTCGGGTGGATTGCAGAGTATATGAAGGAGCATCAATCTTCTCATCCACTTGACCTAAGTTCGTGGGTCACTACCACCGTGACCTGCTTGGACGACAGAAATGCGGATGTACGGAAGGGCGCACAAGCACTTCTTCCAGCGTTGATTACCTCCGTTGGTTTCGACAAGGTCATGTCCTATACAAATGGACTTAAACCAGCCTCGCGCAAGACAGCGGTACCACTTATCCAGGCTGCCAAAGACCAAACTCCTACACAAACACCAACCGCGCTTCCTAAAGTGGCTAACAAAGCTGTAACTAACCCTGACCCGCCATCCCCAGTAAACTCTCCCACCTCTACCCCTGCAACGTCCGGAGCTCCGGAAAAGGTTACCGGTGTGCGCAGGAAGTTGCCACAGGGTACCTCCCGTCCAGATTCTAGAGCTGAATCAGCGGAAGAGCCGGCATCGATGCGTGTGTTGAGCAAACCTGGTCTCAAGCGACCTGGGATTCCTGGAGTCCCTCCCAAAGTCTCGACTCCCACCCTTGTGGCCCTCCCCTTTGTACAAATGAACATCGAAACAAAGCGCTCAAGGTTAACCAAAGATGGGCAGAAGTGGATCAACGAATCTGGTCCCACTCGAAAGGATCTGGCCGACTTACTGCAGCATCAGATGGATCCCCATACGTCGAAGGACCTCATTGCACAGCTGTTTAGCCACGACCATAATGCTGTCAACGATCACGTGGCGGGCCTGTCGACCGTGTATGACTTTTTTTCTGCTGCAGAGTCTGGATCAGATAAATATGGCGCCCCGGCTGAAGATATGCGTACCGTGGGCTTAGCTTGTTCTGATCTTGCTCTGAAATACGTGTCGATCAAAATTCATGAGCCTCAGTCCAACCTCGTGTCTCGATGTCTGGATGTGATTGAAGCAGTCGTATCTTTCCTGCGTAGTCTTGACGCGCAGATTGACGACTCCGAAGCTGCCTGCTTTGTTCCGACGCTGATTTACAAGGTAATCGACACTGCCATGCTCCAAACTGCTCTGACAAATCTTCTATAAGCTGGGTGACTCACGGGAACCTGTCCGGATACGCGTCCAGAAGATCATCCAGAGTCTATCGAAAATCTACGCATATAGTCGGATATTCGACCTCCTGCTCGAACACGGCCTAAGGTCCAAGGTTGCAAAAACTCGTCAGGGAGCTTTGGATGAGATTGTAAATCTACTGAAGCGTAATGGGATAGGAGCCTGCCATCAACCCAGCAAAGCATTTCCGGCTATTGGGTCGATGATAGCTGACAAGGATTCTGCTGTCCGCAAATCGGCACTCACCGTTCTCAGGTCAGTCTACTGCGATCGGTTAGTCGGTGGCGTTACTGATATGAAGCATCAGCGAGGCGTACACCCTTGTGGGTGAAAGGGTCTGGAACTTGATAGGCCCTCTCCCGCCAAAAGACAAGACACAGCTCGAGGAACGGCTTCGCCGCGTTCCAGGACCGAGTAGCCCAACAAAATCGGAGCATCAAGTCGCTGCGCCTCCCGCGCAAGTTGCTCGCCTTGCAAATGTCCATTCACGACCCGAGTCTCCCGGTGGAAAATCCGGCGGAATCCCACGACCCGCAAGTCCAGCCGTTTCCACGATATCTCGCATTTCCAAACCTGCCTCCCCAGTGCGAACGCTGAGGTCAGCTTCACCAGCGCCTTCTCACGTCGATAGACCTGTTTCTCCGGCACGAGTCTCTAAGCTCCCCGGGCCCACTGCCTCCAGCGGATTGCCGGGACCATCGACCTTGAGCGGCTCATCCTTACCAAGTGTGACATCGCCCTTGGCTTCTCGCCCGAAAAGCATGCTACCCTCCCGTCTAGGTCAACTTCGCCCACGACCCAACTTACCAACCTTCCAATCTGGCGCTGCGAAACTGCCTGAGGAGGTATCCGAACTTCCATATGTGACTCCACCTAACTCTCGTGGAATCGTTGATATGCCTCCCGAGCAAGCTATAGATACGCTAGCCGACACTCCGGCGTCTTATGACGACCAGCCTCCGGCTGCAGCTAACGACGTCACGATTACGATCTCTAGCATACTGAGCAGCGATGCGTCACGCAGTGTAGATGCCTTGAAGAAGATTCAGAAAATACTCATGATCAAACCTGAAGATGGACATACTTCCTCTGAGTACAAGGAGCTGGCGGAACACACTGAGGGTCTCATAGAAACCATTACACTTCAGATGTCCCACGTATTTGAACGACAGGAGGATTTGGTCACCGACGACAACTTTCGACTGGCAAAGCATCTTATCCAAACTCTTAACACCTTCTGTGATCACGTATTCTTGGCAGAATCGCTGACGGTGGACATCCTTACACCATTGCTTGAGGAGCTTACTCTACGTCTTCTTGAGACCGATGATAGTCACGTTAGCAAGGTGAAGGACATGTCGCGGTTCATCAACATGATTATCCTTCGACTGTTTGCAACCGGCCGCAAGATGTCGGTATTCCGGTAGGGACATGCGACACACTCATACGCATCAGTTACTAAGGATTTTTAGCGCTCTCTTCGCACTGCTTCTCCAGATCGTCAAACCATTTCCCAGTAGCGGCACACTACCAGAATCAAAGGAGGCGCGGGTGGCAGAACTCGTTCTCAAATGTGTATGGAAACTGGCGCGAAATATACCACAAGACCTTAAGGAACAGAAACTGGATCCTGTTGAATTACTTCCTGCGGTGGAACACTTCCTGCAATCAGTTCCACCCAACGAATGGCGGGCAAGAGCTACCAACAAGGTTCCATGCGGAGACATGCCACTAAGAACTATTAAAGTTGTGATCCAGCATGTTGTCGGTAAGCGGGTTAGATGATGTCAGTCTCGACCACCACTTACATGGTCACCCTAGCCCACTACAGCGACGACGTGTATGACATTCTCTCTGCGTCTTTTGACGATCCCTCTGCCACGATTGTCTATCCTTACGTTTACCGGATCTTGAATTCTGTCCCCAAGCCCACGGAACCTGTAGCACGACCCCATCACAGTCCCACAGGAACGTTAAATCGGCCATACTCGGTTGCGTCTAGTCGCCCTATCTCTCCGACGGGTTCGGCATCTGCCGCCAACCGACACTCTTCACCGGGACACGGAACTAGCGCTAGTATCTCCTCGCACAACGGCTTCTCACCTCCAATGGAAGAGCCGGATCCAGAAGCGCAGTTAATAACCATTATCAATCACATTTCTAGCGAGACTACCGGAGCAATGCATAAAGAAGGAATCACGGAGCTGCACCATTTCTTGAAGAACTACCCTCATAAGCGCCCACGGGTCGAAAAGCTTCTAGAAACCACGGGACCGGCATTTCGCAAGTACATCAACCGTGCGCTGGCTAGCCGTGCTGCGGAGGACCTGGAAAGGTCGGCAGCTGTTGCCAGTACTTTGTCAAGTACGAGTTCTCCCAGCAACGTGGTTTCATAACTCATGACCGACCTCAGAGCTGGAAGCCAACGGCCACGACTCTCATCCGACTTCCCTTGTCACTCGTGAGGGAGATGGTTCTCGACCAACGCCACCTGCCCCAGATGCCCCTGGCGATGACCGATTGCATCAGCTACACCACATATTCCACTATAAACGGTCCAGCACGACGAGCAATGGCTCGGTAAGGCGAATGTCTGAGACGTGACCTCGGGTCGTGTTTATCTGTTATGTTATATGCTACTCATACTACTCTTCAATGCCTGTATACCGTACACAATAGCACGCAGGATATCACAGCATCCATTCTGGTCGGCTTGGCTGTATCGGGCTTTTCGGACTGATGGGTACATACTGCCACAAGTGCATCCCTAAATAAACTATCAGTCATCCACACTCTCGGGCAGGATCACGAGTTTGGTCTTGTTTGATGGGAGTGACCACCCATCGCTGACGTCGAGCATTGCGTCGACGCCAGCAGCTTAGGCCGAAGTTGACTCTGTTATCTTCAGGCGGACTTGTTGGCGACCCGCAGCTGCTTACGGGTTCTTTCCGCTCTCTCCTCTGTTACGACTTGTCTCCGCGTTCGACTACCTGACACTTGCCACTTCCAAAATGGCTACTGTCGCATATGAAACTGCATTGATGTTCTGGAGAATAATTACCCAAATATTCTTCAGGGAAATACGTCCTAGAGGTGCCTTCAATATCCCGCGGGATGGGCCAGTCATATTTGCCGGTGCACCCCATAGCAATCAAGTATAGCTGTTTACGTCTACACGCTGACTGTGTCTAACGTCGTACACCAGTTCCTTGATCCTCTTCTCCTAAGTCTGGAGGTATACCGAGAAACACGCCGCCGTGTTCATTTTTTGACTGCTGCCAAGAGTATGAAGCGTAAGGCGGTTGGGTTCTTTGCTCGACAGATGGACAGCAGTGCGTTTCCAGATCTTCACGACTAGCATACATTCCGACTATTGCATAGTACCTGTGGCTCGGGCTGTGGACGAGGCCAAACCTGGAACCGGTTTGGTGTACCTTTCGCCTGATGACCCTTGCATAGTGGTTGGGGAGGGAACTCGATTCAAATCAGAATTCTCTCCTAAAATGCAAATTATGCTGCCTAAGTCCGTGAACTCAGTCGTTGCGGAAGTTCTCAATGTTATATCAGACACTGAACTGCGCCTTAAGAAAGAGTTTGGAAGTGAAACAGGCAAGGGAACCGCTCGTATACGAGAGAAGTTGGCGGAAACAGTGGCAGAAGGGAAAAGGGGCTTTCCGTTCAAGATTCTACCATTCATTGACCAGCAGGAAATGTATCATGGAGTCTATAAACGGCTGAAGGAAGGTGGTTGCATTGGAATTTTCCCTGAAGGTTTGGAATCTGTTATATATGCTCCATTCCTAGTTGACCATGTGTCGCAGGTGGAAGTCACGACAGAACCGATCTCCTTCCCTTGAAAGCGGGGGTATCTCTCATGGCACTTGGGGCAATGGCGAATGATCCAAGTCTAAAAGTCAAGATCGTGCCTGTTGGTCTGTACTATTTCCATGCTCACCGATTCCGATCACGAGCAGTCGTGGAATTTGGAAGTGCACTCGATGTACCAGAGGAATTAGTCGAGATGTTCAAACAGGGTGGTCCCAGTAAGCGGGAAGCAGTAGCAAAGCTTCTGGATCTTATCTATGATGGCCTGAAAACCGTAACAATAAGGGCGCCTGATTATGACACTCTTATGGTGCAGTGCTTCCTGGCTAGCGTCAACCCTCTGCTCACCTCTGCAGCGCAGTTGATACAGGCCGCCCGGCGCCTTTACAAAACTCCAGGGCAACACCCTACGTTGGGACAGGTGGTCGAGCTTAACCGTCGTTTCTTGGAGGGTTACACGCATTTCAAAGATGAACCACGTGTACAAAAACTGAAGGCTGATGTATTGAAGTACAATCGACTTCTCCGAGACCTTGGATTGCGAGATCATCAGGTAGAGCAACATACTTATCTCTGGGCTAGACTGACGACCATAACAAGGTACCGCGGGCGAAGAAAGCGAGTTGGAAAACTTTGAGTCTTCTATTGTACCGTCTCGTCCTCTTATTGGTTTGGGCAGTTCTCGCACTGCCCGGAACGATATTGAATGGCCCTGTGATTATTCTGGCCTCCGTGATCTCCAGGTGGAAGGCTCAAGGTACGAAAGACGAAGTGCAAATAGACGTCACGACTGACTGGGCGATACTAGAGGCACTCGCAGCTTCCGTTGTCAAGGTCGCAGGTCGAGACGTGCTTGCGACCTGGAAAATCCTGATTTGCCTTGGTGCTGCTCCACTGTTGTACACGTTTTACGCGATCCTTGCGACGGCAATTGCCGTGAGGACACAGGCTCCTCTGGGAGTACGATTATGCACTCCCTTCCTGGTTATCTGTGCATTACCTTTTATGAATTATGCAGCTCTTAAATTTGGTGAGGCGGGGATGGACGTTTTGAAGTAGGTGTATGTCACTTTAGTTTACGGGTTCTGGGCTCATCTACATTTCACAGGTCACTTAGGCCGCTTATCCTTTCCCTCGGTCCTGGGCATCAACGTGATCTGGACAAAGTAAAGGAAATGAGGATGCGACTTTCAAACGAGGTCGTGAGCGTCATCAATGAATTTGGACCTAAGCTTTATGATGATTTCGATCAAGTAAGCTGCCGTCCCGTCGTAGCTATTTACTTGTCTGACACGGGGCAAGTTCCGCATCTTAGTTCCAGCCAGTGCTCCGCCCTCAACTGGTAACCCAGGAGTTTGGCGCCGAAAGAGCAGCGTCGGCCAGGTAGATGCTCAGGGCAACCTGCTTATCCACCCAATGGTAGGGTCTCACTGTCTCGATGGATGTTGTACGACTCATACTTTCCAGACATGGATAGACGAGAGATTATTCGGATGGAGTCGCACCGCGACTCGCGGCACCAACGCGTCGGGAGGAAGTACACCAGTCAGCAGGCCTCAAACACCTGATGAATCAGAAGAGGAGGATCATGGCGATTATGACGACGTCATCAATTACATTCCCGCATATGAAGACGCATCCCGGGGGAAGCTTCGTAGCCGGCAGGGTTCGTATGCGGACCTACAAAGGCTTCGGATGACATCTGCCACTCAGGCACACACACCCGTAACATCCTCTGGAAATGAGATCTCGGACAGTCAATCGACACATTTACGGTCACGCAAGCGCAAGGAAAGCCTTTCTGACCTCGTACCTGTGGAACGCATTGCCAATGCAGATCGACGGGAGGACTTTGAGAAAGTGACAAAAGGCCTGAACAAGGAGATCAGCGAGAAATCTGGTGCATAGGGCGGTGGATAATGTGGCGTAGGTATTATACATCGCGGGCGCACACTACCCTGGGGTATGAGGTATGCAAGGTCTAGTAAGGGAGTAACAAGGACGATTACTTCGCATGCGACTGACGTATTACCGCAAGGAAGGAATTCAGGAGGGTAACCCTCGAACTTCGATGTAGGGGTTGTCTCGAAGACTTGTCTTGGAGAACTCCATGCCACAATCGGCATTTGTGCACCTTTGGATGTCTAAATGCCTAATGGCTACAGGCCACATATAAAGGCCACTTACTTGAGAACACCAGAAGATTCGTTGAAGAACTAAACAACGTATTGACTTGCTGCCCACCAAGAATGCCAGATAATTAAAGCCCACCTGTATTTGAGTGCAGCCCCCGTGTCGTGCCCAGTAGGAACCTAGTGCCTCAGGCCCCAGATCCATACATCTCATTTCTCTCTGTAAAATCTGGCTCAGAGCCAAGCATAGATGGAGATGTCAACACCTACTGTCCTGCTATGGTATTTGTCGCTGGCGCTAACAGTGAACAAGATGTCAAATCGTGAAAGACGCCGTCACTGACGGTGTGTGTTTGGTGATAACGTAGATTGGTCTCCCTCGCGACGAACCGCACTTCTCGACGAGGAGATGAGGCTCGTCATTGTTACTTGACATCGCTGAAGTGGCTTTTGCTGGATCCACAGGTGAGGTCGAATGAAGGGGGCAGAACAAAGGCGATAACGTGCCCCCCACAGCAAGTATGTATACACCCAATAATACTGTATGACATTGTCAGCAATCAATACACAGATAGTACCATTGTGGACCATGACGACTAGTAAGTAAAGATAAGGCATACACATGTACACATGTCAGTAAGTGATAAAACAACCACCATACCACATTCGGGAGAGCTCAAGGTATTATGCCCTGACCAGTGCCCAATTGAGGCCGCGGAAGCAAATACATACGGAAGTACTTCCCGTCCTCGGTCCATGCTTTCAGTACTACACACGTCGAGATGGGCACAGGGGACGTAGTATTATTCCCGGACCCGCTGATAACCACTGTGTCACCTGAAAGGGAGTGCTTTCGAAATATCTATGTGCTTGGCAGAATCCGCCAGGACCACTATCTAAGCTTAGATCTAAGCGACAGATACTCGTGTCTGTTGTCGTGTGAAACAAAGGTCTATGACCTGCCACAGGTGGCAACAATATTGAAGTATGAGCGACAGCTGCACAAATATCGTGACAGCCAGGGAAAAAGGTCTGTATCACATACTCTGTATGGTGAGACTACAGCAACTTCAGGAATCAAATTTAATCACTACAATACTGGATACACTGGCTCACACAAAGACAAACACCTCCCCATGATGCCGGCGGAGCGAGGAATACAAACTAGTACAAGTGTGTGGTAGACTGATATGTGGTGAAGTGTGCAACCAAGGTTGGGCTTCACAATACTGATGTCTACGTCACTCAGTAGGTCCTATGTAGCCCGCCATTCGGACGCGTAAACAAACAATTCATTGGGTTTAAGGGGATTTAGCACTTTCGGTCCCTGCTGTAAGAACTTCCACACCGTTCTCAGTTATACTATGATGCGGGAGGGTAAGTAGCTGCGCCTATAAGATGATCAAGCTCGCGTACAGGAGGGTTTCCTCAAACTGAGCACTCCTCTTTCCATCGACGGTAGTTGCTGTCCAGGAATCATCCCAATGAATTACCTCCCAGTTACCTCCCAAATTGATCATCTACAGGTTGTGAGAGGAGTGCGGTGGTGGAGTCCAACACTGTCAGCTTACAGGTTCGATAGTAAAGCACTGATGGAGGCGAGTCAATGACGGCCGGCTTTGGAGAATTTCTAACCACGCTCACCATGCCAGGCTTCATCGACCCGACAGCCTTATTTTTTGCGTAATGAGGGATATTAGGAGCAGTATGAAACAGGTTGTTTACACCGTGACCAGTGTATGTCCGTACTACTGCACAGCCGTTTGCTCGTGCAATAGGTTCACTATCCCAAGTCAGCGAAGCACGTCGAACATCCTAGATGAACTAACATAGCCTTGCCGATGTCGCGAAATAGTGCACCGGGCTTGCATATCTTAATTGCTGCATCGAGGCATTCACGGGTGGTGCGAATTAACTTGGCGGAATCTTCGTCTACCTTTCCAACAGGATAGGTCGCGTTGAGGTCACTGTGAAAGCCTATAGTGATGTGTGAATAACGTAAGCCACCCTTCATGGCACGTCTCACCGTCGTAATACAGCGAAATATCTGTAGGGATAGTATGAGCGGTCTGCTGAGAAAGGAGTGTGTTAGCGCACCAAGATTGATGATATCTCCATCCCTCAATTTCCGCCTGTCTGGGATGCCATGGCAGATGACTTCATTTACAGACCTTGTATATGTCATGTTGGATCATCGCATATATACATAAACACGAGAAACCTTACGTGCAAACAGACTTCGGAAATTTGCGGTAATTTAGCGGAGATGGGTATGCGTTTCTGTCGATGGTGGCTTGATGCACGATGGCATCCAGCTCATCTGTGGTGATTCCTGGGCGTATATGCGACGCAGCAAGATCAAGGACTTCTCTTCCTAGCTAAAGTAGAAAGGGAACGTGGCATGTATCGTGGTCAAAATCAACCGAGGGAGCGCTGCCGTAGATACACCTACTCTGCTTGCCGTTCGCATTTTTTGGATCTCGTTCGCATCAAGAATGCGCGGAGGATCACCCAATGTGCGCATTTCGGATACGGGGACGCCTGAAACAATGTCAACACGGCCGCCATGCCACAAATGTTGATCTAACCGTCATCACGTAGCGCATAGTCCGGCCGTGGTATATGTGCGGGTACCTCCCGTTTGGGTGAAAGTGGATATACGGGTCGTAACGTTCCCGAAAAGGGGTAGTTTGGAAAGGGATTGTAGGTACCATCTGAAAGAAAAAGGAAAGAAAAGGGGAGTCAGTGATGACACCAGTCACCGCAAGCTGCACACCGTTTGGGGGCCGCACGAGATCGTGAATGAGTTTGTGGTTTTTCTGAACAAATTGAAGGTAAGGGTTTTTGCGTGTTATGGCGAAAACGAGCGTACCCCTGTAGGAGATGTGGCCGGTGAGCTTACTAGGGTTTCAGGAAGGTGCTAAACCACTCACAATCCGCCTTGAAGCATTCCTGACCACAGAAAAAGGATCCGCGAATTCCAAGCCTTATATATGCGGAGGCGTCAGTCAGAGCCGACAAATGTGGGACAGATGGTACTTGTTACAAGTTGGGCATTCGAGTCGGGACGGTGGCTTGCCTTGCGAGCAGTTTTTGCTCTGGCACAAGACAACGGGTGCTGAGTTCATTCAAGGAAGGGTATAACAAGGCTCGATCGTAGGTAAAAACCAAAAAGCAAGCTTGTCGTGATGAATCTGGCCGACATCACATCATCATCCTGGTCACGTGAATTCACTGCCTAATAGACGTTCGTTCCTACGTGCCCCCCCTCGCTATGACGACTTCGATGCCGCTGTGAGGGTGGCATGCATGGGGGGCAGAGCAAGTTGGGCTACTTGTTTGCGTAGCTAAACGCAGTCAAACTCATCCTCGAAAGTCCGTCTGGTCCCGCGGTACGACCCGCAAATTGGCATGAGTAAAAAAAAACACGACGGAAATACCGTTCCGGGATGATCCTGTCAACCCTCACCGCATCATATCTAATTCTGTTCGGACGTGTGCGTAGACCCTGCCTGCCTCACCTTTCAAGCATGGTGCCTGCGGCGCCACTCCCCCAACGTCAATTTGGATTGCCTTATGCATGGATATTATTCCCATATTCGGAGCCGTTGGTTATCACGGAAAGTCTGCGTTTTGCGCTTAGTGTTCTCTTCCAGAGCCGGAAATTACGCAGTGTCATTTCAGGGCGCAACATGTTGTGCTTAGTCGCAAACTACTAGCTATATGCGCAACCCTTACGAACCTGAGACAGCAGGGTCAAGTTCGGACCATCGCTGCCGTTTGATAGACCGTTACAGTAATGCTTTTGATAGTCAGTGCTATGCTCTCGTTCGTGGTGTCTGCAGCTCTTCACAGGCTTAGCAGGTACTCTCAGTGCAAGGTATGGTAAAACGGAATTAGAAGAGGAGCCAAGTGGCCGTACGGAGTGAATAGCGTCCATTAGTGATACCCGTGTTCGTCTACTTGGAGGGATAACATTATGCGAAAAGTGCGTAATGGAAGCAGTTATGTGACAAGGCTAAAGGAAAAACGCGTGCAGACGGCAAGGGTGCGCAGGGCGGTGGGAAGTGAATGATGGGGCGTGTGGGGTGGTTGCACTTTTGGGATTAGCGGAGCGTCACAGGCAAGACAGGTCCACAACCCTGGCACTCGGGTAAGGGCAAGGGTGTGCCTCAGCGACGCCGAGGTTCAAAGTCGACTTTGAACGACGTAGCGCGATCGCTCGCGGCTTTCCACAGCTGTTTGAAATGATTTCGGCCAAAAATTTCCAGTAGAGTGGTCTGGTTGGCGTCGACCCATTGCGCGGACGGTAATCCGCGGGTGGTGGTGTAAACGCCCTGAGGAAGCTGTTCCTCGTAAACGAGCGTTACGAGCCCCGTGAGGAGGCATTGAACGAGGTTTAGGATATCGCTTATGGGCTGTACAATGAGACGCTGGGTGGCAAAGATATCGGAGTGAAAGACCATCTGCCACTGAATGCGCCTCTCGGGGGAGAAGAAGGAAGAAGCATGCATAGGTAGTTGAAGTCTCAGCTTGGGGCTAAGAGGAAGGCCGCCCGGAGAGCGCCAGGGGGAGGGCGCCTCTATAGTGAAGAGCATGCGGGGGTCAGCAGGCTCAGTATCCTGCCAGCCATGCTGTTGGACGAGCTGGTTTTTCAAGGCAAGCAGCCACCTGTGAGCGCGGGCATAGGTGGTACCTAAGGCGTCTGCGGTGGTGAGAGGGATGCCCGTGCGACGTGCCCAGCTGTCCATGTTACGGACATCACTGGAAAAGTGGACTTGGGCAGTGGAAGAGGGAGGTGTCTGCATGACGGGGAGATGATTTTCTGGGAGAGGGTCAGAGGAAAGGAAAAGAAACAGAGACATTTATAGGGAGAGCGTACCGTATCAGGGTGATGTGTGGAAAGGAAAAGATCCAGGGCAACGGAAGGTGTCCTCGAGGAGGGAGGGGGGGGGGAGCGGACGAGCACGTCTGTCTCGAGCTTTTCAAGGACGGGCGCTGGCGGGCGTGGGTCCCGCCACTATAAATGGCCCTGGCAATCGCGACCGATTGGTGCGACATAAAAATGGCGTTTTTCTGCCCGCCGCACGTTAAACGTGTTTCGATGACAAGCCACTTCTTTCTCACTCCCCTTCCCACGTTAGTTTCTTGATCCACTTTTTGATCGTTTCTGGAATCAGTTAAATTTCATGCCAGGTTATTGTCCGAATCCCAGGCCCGTTGGTTGCAATCATAAGTGTCAATGGTCGTCTTCCGAAGAACCAGCGCCCGGACCTAGCAAGTTCCTTTAACCGTTTATCCTCGCTGTCAAGCACTTTGCTGGGGCGCGCTAGCCCGTCCGTAATAGCTTCCGAAGAATGACCGCAAACGTCTTCCTTGGCAACGGTAACAAAGCCCATCTCTTTGCAACAACATGCACCACCGACAAGGAATTCCTCTCCCAATCACGGCGGGCTTCTGGTCCCAGCCCATCGCCATTGTCTCGCTACTCCTCTCTGTCTTATTAACATTCCACTCACGCGCATGCATTCTAACATTAGTTTTATGATGACAATAAATGTTGTAGTAAAGTCCAGTGTTGATAGTTCGGACGTCCGTAATCCCGCCCATGTACTGTCACGTGACATGATCTACGCGAATTTCTGTATTGTCCGAGGACCGGGCGGGTGTTGTTCTCCGATCGCTGATAAGTTTACTCGCATGGCCGCAATACCCGAAGCCACCACAAAAGATGGCTTTGACATCTGGACTACGTATCAGTCCATTCTGAAAGATGAAGAGGTGTGTCGTGATCTCCCCACCAGTTTTCCGCGTAACAGGTGTTTCGATGACATAGATATCCACGCCTCTGGCTGCGATTCTCGCCTTAACACAGCTAGTTCAGAGATCTGACGGTATCCTTCGCAACATAACACCATTCCTCCTGAAGAATAACACCCATTGTTAGCGGGGACAATGTTTGAACTCGTCAAGGCCCTCAATGACGGCGCCAACGTTCTCAACGAGCGGACTCCCAATCCTATTAGCCTCAACGCCGGCTGTGAACTATTCATTGCTTTTGTTACTCTTTTCCCTCATGATTCCGACGTGAGTTTCATTGTCCCCAACACCATGGACTACCATTCCTCACTCCACCTGGAGAGTTTCTCGGATCTCAAGAAGGAGCTTGTCAAGCAAGGACAGCAATATGCCAATGAGGCCTCTGACATACCGTCAAAGAATCGCTCAACTTACGCTTGAATTCATCAAGGATGAACTCAGTCGTGAGAGCTCCACGTCTATCGCCCGTTGTTCCCGACCTCACATCATCGGGGCAAGATACTGACTCACTCTTATCAAGAGTGGTGATGAAAAACTCTTCTGTGCGCTCACGAAAGGAAACGGATATCTGTTTATGTTACCGAGGCAAGACCGCGTGGCCTTGGGTTCGAGATATGTCTTGTCATCCATGGAGGCACGCTCATTCATGTGTGTATGTCAGCCTGCGAACGTACGAAGAGCTCACAGCGGCCCGGCATTCCATGCACCGTCGTTCTCGATTCCGCCGTGTCGTACGTGATGAACAAGGTTGATTTGTCTCGTCGGCTCGGAGGCCGTAGTGGAGAGTGGCGGCCTGATAAATGCAGTGGGTAGTAATCAAATAGCCATCATCGCCAAAGCTGCCAATGTCCCGTTCTATGCCCTGGCTGAAAGGTACGAATATCATGGTTGTGGGGGACGTTGACGTGGTTATCTATCTTCTATCTTCAGCTACAAATTTCATCGACTATTTCCGCTATCGCAGTATGATCTTCCGACACACAAACCAAACATCCTCTCATTCCCCTTGACGGCGGCCCCATCTCTATGTCCTAAGGCTCACTCAAGAACCAACCGATTGCGACGGAAGAACGAGATGCTTCAACATCGACGTCAAGCCAAACAAGATATATGACACAAGAGCAGATCGCTCGTAACCCAGACGTGGACTACACAAGGTATCGACACAACTACATCTCTGACCTTCTTTCCTCATGACATTTGCAGGCCAGATCTCATCACACTAGTGTTTTCCGATGTGGTAGTCTGACTCCCGAGGGAGTGAGTCAGTATCTTGTAGGGATGTTGCAGGCTGAATTCGACGAGACTTGTCCACATTAATAGTGTACCGGGACGCGATAGAGTTTGCGATAACTCCTTACAGTAATGGATTATGAGGGAGGAATTTTTTTCCTTCGACGTTTTTAAGCATGGCTGACATGAGTACCCTGCAGATATGATGAGCATTTCTGAGCCAATATGTTGGCTCTCGAACTAGTCCCGCGTCGATAAAGACAATTTTTTCCCTGGGCAAATGAGGTTTTCGTGATTAATAGCGAAAACCACAACTGCACTGTGGGTCGTTGCGCTCAAATTATACTGTACCACAGAAAGATGTAACGGGTATTGTATTAGGATAAGCATCAGGATGAATTACCCCTTGGAGGCAAGGGTGTTAATCGGGGTCCAACATCGCGAGAGCACACGCTACCAAGTCATCAGTGTTAACACCGAGGAAATACATGCGGTAGCTGCCTAGCCTTCGGTGTATCGTCCCGGTGAGAGATAAAGTCCATACTTCGAAACTACCCATGCAGCTTTGCTGGATGTCCTTCTGACTTTTATGGGCCTCCCCTAATCCTGTTCATGACGTCTCGGGCAGGCGTGACACGGAGGCATTACTTTTAGCCCTTTTTGGTTTAAGCTTTTGACGGACACGCTTTCAATGAGAAAGATAAGTACGGAGCCATTTCACCCGCACCGTCAAATAGCAGCGCACGATATCATATCGTGTGCCACGATTCAA